>JAJJMC010013410.1:0-12846 GCA_023531435.1 Papaver californicum
GGGGGTTTGGTGTGCTTTTGATGTTCCAACAGGATGTGATCTAGTGACGCGGTATCGTCGTGTAATTGACCCGTTGGCAGCAATTCAGCGAGCCATCTCAAGCACCACTAGTATTATCTTTCTCATATTCCCCAGCTAACAGCACCAGCAGCCTACACTTTCTAAATACTCCTACTCTGTATCCTGGATCCCCCCTTCTACAGTTTCTAAATTGTGTAATTACAGTATTTGGAGTTTCTCCTTTGTAGTTTATACAATCTTCTTTGATTGCTTTTATTAAAAATAATCTTTTGATAGTTCAGACTATTTATCACTTACGTAAGATATGTGTAGATTATTATTGTTGATTTTATACATGTATACTTAGGTTAAAGAACATGTGCACATCTTGACTTGGTAGTGATTTCTCAAGTAAAGGTCTTTTTTGTGCAGTAATCCATTTTTTGCAACAAAATGAAATTCTTGTTACTCTAATGAAATTCATTATACATCAAGTGTTTTTTATATAAGGTATGCATATAGGTATGCATATTGATGGACTGTTGCATTGCATATAGGTATGCATTTTATTTGCAAAGCATGGAAGTTGGAAATAGAAAAACTAAACTGTTTTGTTGAAATTCCTTGAGCATGTGGTTCTAGTAGAGACTTGTGTAGGCAATGATGGCCTCTACCATGCATAAAGATGGGCTGTAGAACTTAGGGGAAATATATATCCTATGTTTTTTAGTTGATTTTGTTGTTGTTGCTGCTGTTAACTTGTTGTTTTGGCTGAGAAAGTGTTTGTGGACTGTTTTTCATTGAGATTCTCTAAGGTCTGATATAATTTGCAGTTCTTGGCACCAGTTGGACGTAACTTTGTTTCTCTTTTTAAAATTGGCTTAGGTACCAACTCACTTCTTCTAGGTGCTGAGACTCTTAGAGTATCGTTGGAGCAGGTGAGGCGAAGTGTTGCAGATTTAAGAGAGAAACAGTACGCAAGAGAAGGCAAAGACTGTTATATGCGTCTGTTAGTTTTATCTTATATGCTCTTTAAGTTCTAAACAAAATTGTATGAGCTTTAAGCCACACATAACTTAGGAATTTTCTTAAGTTTCTAAACAGATATTGTCTTCCCTCAAAACTTAGGAATTCTCTTAAGTTGTTGTTGAAATAATAGAACAAGTTATTGTTGTTGAATGTGTGATAGAATTTTGTTGGATTGAATGAAAGATTTATGCAGGTAATTATTTTGGAATTCCGGCGTATTTCCGGCTGGAAAATTACTGACAGATAACATTGACCTGGTCAAAATTGGTCTATATCGAGTAACTTTGACTAGGTCAATGTCCATTGGCAATAATTTTTTTGCTGTTACAAAAGAATTCGAAACGGCCTGTAACCTGTTTCAAAGTATCACGTAGTAGCGGCTTTTGCTTGTTATAAATTGACACGTAGTAACGGCTTATGGCTGTTGTAACCAAGCTGTTACAAAATAATTTGCAACGGCTACTGCCTGTAACGAATATCCATGTAGTAATGGCTCCCAGCTGTTACAATAGCCGTTGCTAACCCAAATTCGTAATGTGCAGTGGGTAGTTGCAAAAAAATTGTAATACCCTTTTTGCAACGCTTGCTAACAACCCCGATTTGTAACGCTTAAAAACTGTTATGGCCAGCTCAAGCAATTTTGTTGAAGAGACTTGAGTTTTTGGACGCAACACAGGTCCATCCTGCAGCAATGGAGCAAATTGAAACGAGCTTTCCTCACATTTAACATGGCGAGATATGTACACTTTATTTGTTTGTCGATGCAGACACATGTATCTTTTATGTGCACTACTATATCCTATAAACACACATGCTAGTGATCTTGGTTCAAGCTTGTTGGAATTATAAGGTCGAAGGCATGGATAGGCCAAACAACCAAAAACTTTAAGGAATGTGTAGTTTGGTGCTTTATTGAGTAAAAGTTCCAAAGGGGTTTTTGTTTCTGAACTTGAAGTTGGGATTCTGTTAATGAGATAGCAAGCAGTTGTAAAAGACTCTGACCAAAATGATTTTGGCATGTGGGCATGGAACAATAATGCCAGACCGGATTCTGTGATGTGCCTAATGCGACGCTCTACAAGACCATTTTGTGGTGATGTTGGATGCCAGAGTCATTGAGAAAAGAAGTAAATTTTTTGTATTCTCCTGCACTATCAGGTTGAAAGAATTTTATTTTATGGTCTAATAGATTTTATACCTGTTTTTTTGAATTGAACAAAGATAGGTAGAGCATTAGATTTTTGTACCACAGGAAATATCCAACTGTAATGAGAAAAGATATCCATTATTAGCATAAAATATCGAAAACCATTTCTAGACATATGTGGTGGCACCCATATGTCAGACACAAGTAAACTAAGAGGTTTATCAAACTGTGTTACTAAATGGAAAGGGAAGTTTCTTGCTCTGACTGATATGGCAAAAATGGCAAAAATCAAAGTGTTTATTCGATATTGGAAGTGAAAACTTGTCGATAACTTTAGTGATAGTGTGGAGCATTGGATGACCAAGTCGTTGGTGCCAAACGGGTAGTGTATTTGATATAAAAGACATAGGTTGAATCTGAGTACATATCTCTCCCACACCATCAAATACATAAAGCCTGTTTCTATTTCACCCCTGCAGTAGTGTCGTGCAATTGTCCTTCACAACAAAAAAACTTGTGTGAAACTCAAAATAAACATTGTTATCTTTACATAATTGATAGACAGCGAGAAAATTTGTTCTTATTTTTGGAACATGAAAAATATTACGAAGATGAAATGATATTGTGTTGTGAGTAAAGGTTGTATTACCAATATTGGCAATCGGAAGAAAATTATCATTGCCAACCTGTACTTGATCTGTGCCATCATATTCATGTGATACATTCAGTTTATTGATGTTTACAATAAGGTGATGAGTTGTTGATGTGTGTCGTATGTGTAAAAATTATTTCAGTTATCTTCTACTTCACCAATAAATGATATAGTGATAAATAAGATTTTTTCCCACGAAGAGCAAGATGTTTTAGTTGTCAAACGTCACAAAGGGGGTTTGTTTTAGATTTATAAAAACTAACAAAGCGATTAAAAGTAATTAAGTTGCAAGCAATATAGAGAAATATGATCGAGGAATCCTTCTTCGTTACTAAACAATCATCAAATTAGTATATTCATCCATTCTCTATTAATCACAAATTATCAACAACCGTAAGATAACAGTTACGCTTAGTTATCCCCAAAATTTCTTTTATCACTGGGTAACAAGTACGCTTAGTCACCAGATTCTATCCGGCTGAACCACCCTGAAGTACGCTCTCAAGGTGTAATTCAATCGAATGCTTTAGGATTTATGAATTTAGGTTTGATCCTAGTAGTTAGACTCAGTACGCTCGGTCCACTTTCTAGTGTTGATTTTACTTGCGATTGCTTTACAGAATCCCTCTGTAAGGTCTCACAATTTCTACTTATGTAAGAGTCATTCAACAATTACGGATATCCTAACCCTTTTACTAGCTTTAGATTTACTAACAAACTGATGTAGTTGGCCACTTAAAATTTTTATCAATAAGTCATAATCATTAATTTTAGTAAAACCAAACGATAATCATGTGAAACATAAGAAAAATAGATTTGTATACTAAATTGAATAATGTATTAGAACTTAGAATTCATCCTCAATCAATAAGAAGTTTAGCTACTCATGGATGTAGTAAAATTCATGGTATACATATGATAAAGTGGAAAAGAAATAGTTACGGAGATGAAAACGCTCCCAAAACCCCAGTTTTTCTTCTCTTGTGTTCTTCTCTCCAAAAGCTTGATAAAAGAATTGATGTCCCTTCAAAAATTATTAGAAGAATATCTTAACTAGATATCCAATTTATAGAAGTATACGTGATCGAATCCCGCTTGAAATAGGTTTTTAAAACATCAAAGTATGCCAAAAATAGGTCAAAGCCGAGCCTAAACCGTGAGAAACTACTAATGGGCTCACACTCAGCTGGTAAGACCCAGCCCATTAAACTCACGCTTGTAGTTCCCTCGATGGCACTAGCCATCAAGAAAAGATTTTTATTCTGAATTTTTTTTTTCTTTTGCCCAGGTTCTCGATGGGCCACCCATCGGGAAATTTAATATCTTCTAGATTTTCACTTTAGCCGGTCACTTCGTCGACGGCTCTGACCCATCGGGAGAGTTTATTTCTTCTGAGTTTTTGTTTTAAACTCGAACTCACTTCCTATATTTTCTCAAGCCATATCTTCTCCACTGCAAACTTTACCAAATCTCGACTGAGTCTCACTATTAGGGCTGCACATCGGGTGGGTCGGGTCGGGTTTGGCCTCACCCGCACCCGACCCGCCTGGTCCTCGGGTCGGGTCGGGTCTGACCCGCTCACATGGCGGGTCGAGTCGGGCGGGTGCGGGTCACCCGCCCAGAAATGATGCAAAAATCCATTTACTCACTAATTATCCCTACATTCCAATACAAGCATAAAATTTAAAACTAATGTAACTTTTCAAACAAAGAAATTAGGAACATATAAAAAGATTTGAGTTACACAGTGATTACCCAAGGTTTGAGCAAACCATCAAATAAACCATAAAATAAGAAGGAAACAAAAGCCATATAAGCTTTTACCGTTTGCTGTTACAGCAAATATGTAGAGCCGATTTCCTGCAGCAGTTGTGGACATTAGGACATGGGGAGTCTCCAACTCGTAATGATAGTACTTTCTTCCCGAGTGTTCTGCTACTTCTGTATTTAAGACTTTCCCTTCTACATTCTCCCAGTCACTTCTGGTCCAAATGCACTAATCACTTTATCAGGCGTCCCAACCATTTCAATGTTAACGTCATCTCCAAGACCTACATATAAAAAAGAAAATTTGATTACCATGTTAAGCTATTAATATTTTCTTTGTCGGAATTGTGGGACGCTGTAAGAGTCACAACTTATGACAGCAATACTCTACACAACTCCAATGTTATTGACAACAAATCATAAAATCAAAAAGGGAAGTTGCTTCCGAGACTTACTACTTGAGAATCTAAGAACAGGTGCAACAATGACAAATAAGCGCCCTGCCTGAGAACTTGCAAATCTCAAATCGATTTCTGTCCCCCCAAGATCTGCAATTGATACTGGAACCTACATTGCCAATGGAAACACAAGTCTGTAAATGTACTAGGTTGACACAGCTGAGGACTGGAAACTTCATTTGGTAGAACCCAAATTGTATTTAAGTCAATGTGTCCATATTACTTGAACAGGAACCGGATCCAATTATCCAATCTCGGGTTCAACTTAATCGAGAAATGGGAAAAAATGTAAAAAGCAGTAACTAGTATCAATCAAACAAGGGCCTATGCGTTTGACTACAGACCCTGAAAGCTTTAGAACGGAGCAACAATTACAATTGAATGTTACTTAGTTTGTTACCTCCTCCCAACCCTGAGGAACAGAAAATGTGTATGGGATGATTGAACTCCATCCTACACCATGCCCTCCTGATTTCGCATCTGGTCTTCTATATGTCCTCCAACCTGTCTGAGCAATTTCTTTCCATATTAAGTGGCTGCTACATATATATTCCATACATTCACAAATATGCGGAATTAGCACCAAAAGGCGCAATACTGTGACTCTTTAACTAATTTTAGTGTTCAATGTTGCAATTACTCCGGCTAGTGTTTATGGGCATTACAGAACAATCACTCTAATACCAGAAACCCATATAGCCAGTTCAAGTTCAATCAAATATTCAAGTAAGAATCAAGTACACATGATAACTTGAGTACCAAAACAATAAATGAAGAAAAATACCAGAAACCCAATTCCTGTAAACTAAAGGAACGTATTTGAAACACTAGTTTCCAATACCAATAAGTGACCAACATATCATTTTCAAGTTCAGTTGCAACCATGGACTGTAAAGAACACATACTTGATTCAATACTCAAACTGCAAGGTACTTGAAAACTCCAATTTTAATAGATAACATCAACCCATTCAAGCATTAACTATGTATTGACATTAGAAACAGAATTGGGAAAAATCCCCAAATTTTAACTTGAAGAACCCTAGTTCTAAAATTGATTTACAAACACTCAATCAGAACTAGTAAAACCCTATCATAGATTTAGAAACACTCAAAACTAATAAAACCCAAATTTCAATTACTACTAAATCATGTAATGAACACATTAATTTCAATTAGGGCAAAAAGAAACCGTACCTACCTGTACGGCTCTGTAAGAAGAAGAAACTTGGGTTCACGGTGGTGGTGGTGGTGATGAACTGATGATTAAGAAGAAGAAACTTGGGTTCACGGTGGTGGTGGTTGTGGTGTGACTCTGCTCTCAGCTCTGTTACCTCTGTAAGAAACGAAGAAGAATGGAACAGAACAGACTCAACAGAGAAGAACTGAAGTATGGCTTGATTGAGTCGATGCTTTTGTTATGAGGGAATGGCGGGTGGGCGGGTCGGGTCGGGTCGGGTGAGAGGTGTTATCACCCGCACCCGACCCGTTGATAGGCGGGTTCAAGAAAAATCACCTGCACCCAACCCGTTCAGCGGCGAACCGGGTGCGGGTCAGGTATTTTTTGGCGGGTGTGGGTCGGGTTGACGGGTTGGGTCGGGTTTGTGCAGCCCTACTCACCATCTTTGTAACTTCACTCCGAAACTGACAGCCACCAAACCAATCTCCATTAAGATTTCCAGCAGCTCTTGAATCAAATACTAACCACTGCCATTCTTTACGTTTTCCACCACCAACAGCCTATTCTTAACTTGAGCTCCAACAGTTCCTTATTCAATCACCGAGAGAACTCTCTTTAATTGCCCTTCACAGACTCTATCGGTTCGAACCATCCAACCTTAACATTTGCATTAAAATTCCATGAACAGCACCACAGATTCGATGACCTTCTTTGCTCGAACTCCTCAATGCTATTAACAGCCAAAAACCAACCTTCTCAATCACCATCACGTCCACCATCTCCATCACTGCGTCTCTGCCATGTATGGCTCAGTTCGAACTCCATCTCTCCATTTCTGCCATTAATGGAACTCGACAAGACCTCACAGAGAATCCACCTTTACCATTAACTGCCTCCATCTTCAACTGCCAAACAGACCCAACAGCCATTAATCCACCAGAAACTCCTCTTCTCTGTTTTGTTTCTTACAGCCATGATCAACCCATCGAACTGCCAATGGCAGCAACAGCCATCATCAATATCCTTCTCTGATCCTCATTCCAGCAGCAACTTCATCCGCATAGCTCAACTACTATGAACCACCACGAACCATCACCAGCTCACCATTGATTATCCTCTACTCTCTCCGCCAACATCTCGTCTCACTGCCTGAAAGCCATCAACAACTACCACTAAACCATTCGAACCCTAACTGAAATTTCAGTTTGGTCGGAAACGAAAAGTGAGTTTTATCTCGCTGTAAACTTAAAAGGAGATGATGAAGGTGCCCATAGCAAATGGGCTGGCGTTGTTAACACTTTTTAAATAATTGACAGCCCCCTAGCATATGGTCGGGTGCCTTTAGTAAGCATGTACTTTGACAACTTTCGTAACTTTCACTTGCTTCAAATGCCCGTAACTTTCTCATACGAAGTTGGAATGACTTCGTTCTTTCGCCGTTGGTTTCGTCTCTTCGTCCTCTACGAGATGATGACAAGAAATCCTGGGTTATGAAAAGTTTCACCTGGTATTTGGCCCTTCTCCCTTGTAGCACTTCTTTTCTTTGCACAATTAAGTGTCAATTGACTTCTTTTGGATGATTTCACCTACTAAAAGATAAATTAACAAAAACAGACGTAATATACACTAATTCACAAGAAATCTAGCAAATAAGTGCATGAAACAACGATCAAAATATAGAGAAAATATGCACTTATCAGTTGCGCCTGTATCGGTGACCCATTTGTTACCCGTAAACTCTCCAAGTAGTGTTATATAGCCAGTTTGTTGTCTCTGTTGCGGCATGAAAGGTTGTCGTCTTTGCTGTGACATAAAGGTTGGTTGTCTTTTTTTTTGTACAAAATCTTTGTCAAAACGGAACCAGCACTTCAAGGCTTCATGATTTCTACGGCCACAAAGTTGACATGGTCTTTCGTTTTGAGGATTATTGAACCTTTGACGTTGTTGGTAACGAACTTGCTGGGACTGATTTATCGGCCTTCTTTGATCCGGTTTGTGGGGAAATGGTGCTCTACCGGAGGTCGCTACATTAGCTATTGGTTGTTGTTGTGAGGCCATTTACAGCTCAAATCGCCTGTCATAGGTCAGAAGATAAGCATAGGAAGTGTTCATGTCTATCTCGTTAAATCGTACTTAAGGATGTGACAATAAGATCATAATATTAGTTTAAACCACTTAAGATCGATTGCTTCATATCATCTTCAGAGATTGTTATCCCTGATGCTGCAAGAGAATCAGAAAGAGACTAAGCCTTTGAGAAATATTGTTGCATTGTGTCGTTACCTTTCTTGAAATTGTGCAACTCCCTTCTCGAGTGCATTTGATAGGCTTTAGTCTGAGGAGCAAATCTAGTCTCCAACGCATCCAAGGCTTGCTTCGATGTAGTTAGGCCAACAACTCGGGTCATGACACCTTCTGTCAAATAGGATAATAACCATCTCGTAAGACTCAATTGTGATCTATGAAGAAGCTCCGCATATGAAACTTCAAATGTAATAAGAATTTCTCCTCTACTCACCAAATCACATTCATCATAAAC
This sequence comes from Papaver californicum, assembly GCA_023531435.1. Taxonomy (NCBI): domain Eukaryota; kingdom Viridiplantae; phylum Streptophyta; class Magnoliopsida; order Ranunculales; family Papaveraceae; genus Papaver; species Papaver californicum. The sequence continues at coordinate 8,772 of JAJJMC010013410.1, forward strand.
CAAAAACCTTCAAATTTCCAATAAAAGACAACAATGACATTATATTTACAAAGAATGGTTTGTTAATAAACATAAAAGTACACAAAAATTATTTTGATCCTAAAGAAGAAACAAATCAAAAGAGTTAAGATTGATTTTAAGCAAATATCATATTTTATTTGGAATTTATTAACTTAAATTCCAACAAAATCAACTAAACTAGAAGAATACCCAATTTTAAAATCCGTCAAAGCCATTTCATCATTTTCATAGACAAGTTCACTGAATGGCCGAACCTACACTAAATGATATATATGTATTAATTTTACTTAATTTGTGATTTGAATAGCTAGGTTTTCGAAATAAGGTTTTGTTGTAAATTATTTTTTTAAAATTTGGTTTATTATGATGTTATCGAAGTTGATTTCGAGGAGATGATGATGGTGTTCGTGTTGGAGAAAGAAGATGCAGACAGATTTCATTAAGAATAACTAGAAATATTTCTTTTTTTCTCAAAGAGAGGAGAACGAATAGGGTAAACGCATAAACAAAATATGGATTATGGTCCTTTTTCCCAATCTTTATCACTAAATCACGGGGCACCTGTAATACGCGTGCTAAGATCAAACTATTAGCAGCTCAAATTCTACATTTTAAATGACCGTTTTGTTAAGGGCTATCATACAAAAGAATTCTGCCAAGATTGGTGTGTTATAAAACATCAATTTCGATGTACTCTTACTTTTCTGTTCCACGTCTTGATTCCCCTTGCAAAATACAGTACATGCAAGATAAATAAGTGTAGTCGTGTAGATAAAACTTTAAGAATATAAGGGTAATATGGTAATTGAGTTTATTTTTATACTGTAAAATATCATTAATTGGAAGTGGAACCTAAAACTAAAGGTACCTTTCTTCTTTATCCTCCTCGATCCGCTTTTTTCTCTCTGCTGTATTTCTTTTTTTTTTCCTCTTTCTTCGACTCTCTTAGTTAAATATTCCACCACATTCGACTTAAATTAGGGATCCAAAGATTTCAAACCAAACTTGTTAGTTAAAAAACATATTTTCAATTATCTAAGTGTCGTAAGAAATATGGGATCACTGAGATTTTTTTTTATTGTAATCAATCGATATAGTAGGTTGTTGAATCTCTTTTATTTTCATATTTAGATGTCTTACAATCAAACAATCAATTAATTTTTATTTATTTTTCCTTTTTTGATTTATTTTTCACAATGTTCTTTTCTCATTAGCTCTGTGAATCTGTGATCTATATTTTTCAATGTTCTTTTCTCATTAGTTTTGTGTGATATTTGGGAAACCTTATTATATAGATTTGAATGAAAAAAATCGTAATACCTTGTGTGAATAAGGTGTCAATTATATAAAATACATCTGAAATATGTGTCCAGGGTTAGTATTAATCAGCTCAATTTGTAAATTCAGCTATAATTCTTCCCTCACTGATTTATATAAAGTGCATACATAAAAAAAAAGTGAAACATAGACAACATGGGTATAAAAACTTACGGCTTCAACTAAGGGGTGTTCCCTTTATATAATAGAATAGATAAGGGTGCTTAGACGAACTACTAGAATATATCTATCCCTTATCACTGGAAACAGACTGGGGAGAACTTTGGTACACTCCCGTGCAATGTGGTACCCCCTCAAAATCAAGAAAGCTGAGACAAGACACATTTAAGAGATCTAGAGTGCATTATTAAGTAGACCAATACAATTGGCTGATCAAAACCACCCGATACAGTAAAGTATACTCGAGCATACAAACTACGGTTATATCCCTTAGAGCATCCACGATCATGAGTTGAGTAAAGACCAAATACCAAGAGCAAATACTAAAAATACTTGCTCTTCTCGGTGGTCAAGCGCAGCGGTATAAGAGAAAAATATGGTAAGACGCAAGAATGATCCACGCTTGACCTAAGGCGTATGTGTAGAACACGTCTATTGTTTGTGCGGACGTTAAATGAACTTTGTTTTGGCGGTCGTGAAATGAACGCATGATGAGAGATGTATGTTAAAACAATGCTTGATATCAGATGAACGATTAACAGTCCGTCCAGATGACAGGCGCAGGTTAAAACAATGCATGAAGAGACGGATGGTAATACCAACGCTTCACAAAAAGCACAGGCTTAAACCACTGATTAAGAAGATTGCATCAGATATTTGCTTTTCAAGTCCAAAATTGATGTAGCTCGTCAATAATTTATATGATATCCTTTTGGAAGTCTTCTTAGTGGCTCGTTTATTTCTATAGTTCGAAGGCTTCGCAAAGCAAATTAATGAGTCATTTTAGAAGAAGTATATTATCATCTAGAAAATTCATTAAGTATAGCAAACATAGCAAATTCATTAAGTAGTTGGCTCACACCGATACATAGGAGTTCCTAGTTGCTAAAGTTTGTGTAAGTTGTAGTATTCATTCATTCATATTATAAAATAAAATAATATAGATTTTAGAAGAAAATTACATAGGCGGACGTGTGACCAACGCCCCACATAGGCGTACACATCAACTATGCCTCACGAGAGGCGTACGGGTGGTATACATCTAGTGGAGGCGGTCTCTTAGTTGAACGCCCAATACATGCGTATACTTTGTGTGCGCCACACCATCAGACGGATCCACCAAATACGCCTGGCACGAGACGTCCACTATGTTTACGCCTACTATTAAACGTTGGCCACACATGTGCTCCACCAAATTTGGGTTTGGTCCGGATTTTGGACCATTTTTGGTCTGAAACCCTAGCAATCCGGACCAAATATAGTTATGCTCCGTCCCACTCCGATTAACTCAACGAGTATATATGGGTTTAGTCCATCGTTTACTCGCATGACCATGGACGCTCTTATGTTTACTCAAACGTATAACAAAAGATACTCACTTCATTGAATGTGCTGCCATCTATTGGTATTGGTTGAAATTCGGCAGCAAGTCTTAAAACATTTTTTAATTCTAAGTTCTTGTCATTTTCCACCAAGATTTGAACTTGTTTAAAGATTTAAACAACACCATATGGATGTGATTAGAGGATATATTTTGAATCGTATTGTAATCTTAAAATTCCTCTATTTTTAGTTTGTTTTTTTCTTTTCTTTTTTGTTTGACAATACAGGAATGCTACAAACACATCTAGAGGTATAAAACGAGTCGGCCCAGCCCAACACGGCCCATTAAAAGGAGAAACCATTGTGATACGTGTCGTGTTGTACCGTGCCAGAGATTAAGATGTGTCGTGTTATGTCGTGCTTGAGAGCGTGTTGTGCCGTGTTGTGTTGTGCCTGGCACATTAATTTTATATTTTTCAAAGTTGATATTTTCCAGATATTTAGATATTATATGTGTTTTTATAGAAATAACTCAACATAACGAAGATAAAATATCAAAAATTGGTTAGAATAAATGCTATTTTGTAGGATATACACAAAATGTGTTGAATTATACCGTATTGTGTAGTGTTTTATACATGTTATGACATGCTTTCTTAGCGTGTTGTGATGTGCTGTGCTATATGCTTATTTGTGCCACGTGTTGTGTCGATTAGTCTGGCCCAACACAGCACATGAAGATGTCATGTTGTGCTGGGATGGGTTGTGCTCGTGCTGGCACAACCCAATTTACACCTATAAACACACCCTCGCTAATATATTATCACATACCATGAAACAAATGACTATATCAAAAATCTTTATTACATATCTCATACATTTTTTCAAACAGCTAGTAAGCAACACATATTTTATACTTAATTGGAAAGAGATTTGAGCATAATAACATAAACCCTAAAAATTATTTCAGAACCCAAATAAAAAACATTAAAGTAGTTATTTATTAATGAGAAATTTAACTCATCGTTTTTTTTTTTGCCTTCGAAGATTCTTCATTTAATTCGCTTAGGACTAGGGTTTCCAATGGGTACCTAGATACCCGAAACCGGGACGGAACCGGATGATTAGGGTCCGGGTATGGGTCCCAAAACTGGGCCAATTATTGATTTCGGGTCCATGATGTGATCTGGAATTACCCAATAATAATAACCGCAATCGCACGGCGTCTAACTAG
>JAJJMC010013421.1:0-30598 GCA_023531435.1 Papaver californicum
AACATCCCTTAACTTTATAAAACATATGACCTAAGTAGATAAGGGATCCGTTAAAAATGGACTAATCGGTCAAAAATGGGTTAGTCCTAAAAAGTCGTTCTTTTTAATGAAAGCGTATTCTGTATTTTGTAAAAAATCAAACCTAATCTTTAGGCTTAAGTCAAAAGAAAAATCCAATCAAACCAACCCTTTGATAGACTCCTCGACTTCAAAGAAAGAAACGCGGCAAAGTAAAGAGTTAGAGAGATAGATCATGCAATTCATGGTTTAAAAGACGGTGGAGAAAGTTTTCTTTGGAGATTTGATGTTATTGTAAAGATGATCAAAATAAAAATACTTGCCCACTTAGTCATTACATCATTATACCTAACATTCTCATATTGACAAATTTTGCACCCACACAAATATATTTTGACTTCCTATCATACTTAGCTAGTTAGCCCTCTACAAGGCTCTCTCTGCCTTGTGTCCTGGCTCTACATTGCCATGTACCTAGCTAGATGTATCTTGCTGTAATCATCAGGACATTCACACTCTTTGGATTGCCATTGTTTGTTAGTTCATGGTATAGAGTAGTTAGGCGTAGCTAGTAAGTCCTAAGTCACATCAATTGGGTAAGACATGCAATATATATGCAAGATGTGCGGCAAGTATCGATCCATGATCAGGCTTCTTATTGGTTAACTCCTAATTCATATTCTCGTTTTTTGATTGGCAGCATCGATCAAAATTACAAACCTTATCATGGAATTCGAATCTAAAACAATTCTCAAATTATTCTTCTTCTTCTTCTTTGCATTATTCTTTGTTATCATCTTTTCTTTTTTCTCTCTTTTTTTTTCTCGATATCTCTGAGCCAACTGCTGCACTGAAAAACCAGACTCTAATTGTAACTATCGAAAATTTGATGGTGATTGGGACCATCATAAATTCAATAGAATATCAAGAAGAATATTGTTGAATTTACATTTTAATTAAATTCATTTGTTAACAATTGGAAGAAAAGTATATAAAAGAATGATAAATGCTTAATGAAATCGACTCAACATGTAACGTGGTTCGGCTATTATGCCTGCATCCACGGGAAAAATATGGTATCTTATTTATAAATATTTTATTTATACATATACTAATACAAAGAATTGAAGTATTCAAAGATAATAGAGTTCTTAACCTAATGATAGCTTTTTCCACTTCTTGATTTTCTTTGGTAGTTCTTCCTCTTATTTCTACTGTGTCATTTCTTTCTACTTGGAGATGGGTATTTATAGCAAAATATCATGGGTCCCTCTTTCTTACTTATTATTATCCTTGTTTGATCTTATCTTGACTTTGGGCGCAGCTTACTTCTTTTGTAATGCTCTTTGCTTGTTAGTGCGCAGCTTCCCTTTAGATTGTGCGATTGTTGGTTCCTTATGACATGTGGAATTTGACGTGTCGCGTATGCCTTACACGTGTTGAGATTATCTTGTTTGGTGTCAGCATTATTTTGACAAGTGTTAATGCTGATTGTTTGTTACTTGTAATTGTAGCCACGTGTCCTGCCAGGTATCATTGTATTTTGGTACGTGTCTTGACAATATTTCACGTGATAGTCCTGATCTTATCCTCATATATACTTCGTTTATCGTTGATGTGGCGCATGGTTGTGCTTTCAGGATTGCTACTTATAGTGTAAGACGCAAGTGATTTGTAAGGCGCAGATGATTGTTGAGCGCAAGTGATAGTAGGGCGCAGATGATTGTAGAGCGCAAGTGATGGTAGGGCGCGGATGATTGTAGAGCGCAAGTGATGGTAGGGCGCGGATGATTGTAGAGCGCAAGTGATGGTAGGGCGCGGATGATTGTAGAGCGCAAGTGATGGTAGGGCGCGGATGATTGTAAAGCGCAAGTGATAGTAGGGCGCAGATGATTGCCTTGGCTATTAATGATGTAACTTGCATTCTTTCCACGTGTCTCATGTGTTAAGTTAGTCTGTCTTTACTGCTTCTGATGTATAACGAATGTATTATAGCTGTCTTCTTTTATTATTAGTTATGTTCTTGTACTCCTCGATGTACCATAATACGATGTTTTTCTCTTAAGATGTATCCACGTGGATTTGATGAATTTATGCCCTTACAATTTGCCCCCTTTTTTTCTTTTGGATTTCTTTCCCACGTGCCTGGAATTCAAAAAGACAAAAAATAATGATGACCTTCGGGTTTTGTGCCCCTAATTAATTTGAATTTCATACGTTTCCAAGAAGACACGTCATTTGGATTTGTTCCTTTTGAGTGCCTTTTTGCAGTCGCGTCAGTTCACTGTTTTTGTATTTAAGTGTAACTCTCGTCTTTTTTCCATTACTTTTCGTTTTCCAAATTTTTTCTGATTTCCTACCTGCACCTTTGATCTTCTTTTATCTTCTTCTTCTTCTTAAAGTCTTTATTCCTTAAACTTTTCTGAGATTCCTTGTTTGATCAAGGTTTTTACTTCCCAAGATCAAATCTTTGTTGATTCAAACATCTTAACTTCATTTCTTTTACTGGTAAGACTGTTTGACTTCTTTTGTAGTAAATTTTTTTTTCTTGCATGTTGATTCTCCTTTTACTGTTTCATTCTGTTTATCATTGTAACCTTGTTTTTTCTTGGTTTTCAGATTAAGCATGTCTGGAAAGGATATAAGCCGTGCCCCCAAGAATACTTCTCATCAGGATGATGACCATCATAGTGAGAAGAAAGCTTCTCGATATCATGTTAGTAAAGATAAGCGCGTACATATCAGAGGAACTCGCAGCCTTGCTCTTCCTCATTCTAAGTCTTCTACTAGAAGTGATCGTATCCATGAACTTCTTAGTTTCAGGAATATGAATATTGAGGAGTTCAAAAAGAAATATGGTCTTCAGGATTTCAAAGTTTCCTTCTATAACTCGCCTGAGGGAGACAAGATTTCTATGAATATGATTATGAACTTTAACTATTCTCCCACCAGATTGTTGGTTGTTGCTGGTGCAATAGACGCTGGGTTAAGGCTGCCCTTATATGATAGTCAATATCTTTTTCAATTTAAAGTCTTAGCTACCGGGGTCAATCCAGAGGCATCTATGTGCGCTCAGTTGCGTAATATAACGGGAATTGGTGGAGGATGCTAGATGAATGTAGCATGTGTAGCGCTGGGGAGACCAACTTCACCTGCTACACTCCCAACCCTGCGGACCGTATCCATTACACAGTGGAGAACTTCCACTTGACATATGCTGATTCCTTCGCCAACAAAAAATATATGAACTGGACTGTTGGTCTTAGTCGCAGGAAAGGTGATGGGTTTCGTTTGTTGTCTGAGATTGATAATAAAAAGATAAACCTTATCCCGGGAAAAGAGGAACCTTTGACAGAAAAGTTGCGCAGGGATCATGACTACCAATGGTACTTGACTCCGTTGGTGATTGAAGGGCCCTGGATTTATGGTCGGGCCACAGAAAATACTGTGTGAATTCTCCAGGAGCGCTTCCCTTCTTATTGTCCATGGGAATTAAATTTTGATGGATTTACTTTCTCTTTTTGCGATGTGGTAAGTATTGATCTTTCAATTTTTTTCTTAATTTAATTGTTGTGCTAATTTTCTTATTTTTATCCTTGCACAACCCCTAGAAGAGAAAGAAAGTTTAAAGATTGATGTGGGCTCCAAGCGCAAAGCTACCTCTCCATCTGACAAGGTATTTCTTTGTCTTTTATTGGTTGAATGTTTAATGTTGCGTCTTGTGTCTTGTTAATTTATTTGAAAATGTTTAACAAGGTCAGAAAAGAATGAAGACTGCTCCTCGCGCTCCTGCTAAAAAAGTGGATAAGACTGCTCCTTCTAGTCAGTCTATTTTAAGGATAGAAACGAGTAAAGAGCAGAGCGCAGCACATGTGGTTTCTCATTCCGCAGCATTTGCAGATGCAACTGGAGCTCCTCAGGCGGAATTACTGAGCTCTCCCTAGATGCCAATATCAATCTCTCCTACTTCTTGTCTCACTCTCCATTATTTCAAATTTATGATATTGCACTTTCTGAGTTTGAAGACGATTTGGATGACAAGGAGCAATCTGCACCTTCTGTTGAGTTGAGTGGAGCTATGCTTACATATGATCCTCCCAGGCTGGAGACAATTATTGAGACTGGTGCTCTATCTGCTTCCACTGAAGAGGATATGATGGCCGGCGTAGCTGATCCTGCTCCAGTTGGGTTTGCTGATACTGCGGATTTCATTCTTCAAGAAAAAGCAGTAAACGCTACTGAGGATGTAGAAAAACTGATCTCTCCTTTTGAAGAAGTTAGATATGCTGCTTCAGTTGCTAGTGGAGAGAGGGCCTCTCGTGAAGAAAAGGGTAAAGGTGTTTGTGAGGCTGATAATCTTATCGAAAAGGAAGAAGAGGCATTTCGTTGGTTTATGGAAAAGGATCTGCTTCTGATTCCTAGCTATGCTCAGTCAAAAAACCTACTGACTCTGCTTCTGTTGCTAAACTACGACAAGACATGCGTTCTGCTCCTTTTGATACGGTGATGAATGCATGGTCGAGGGACAATGCTGATAAAGCTTGTCCTTTTGAGGTTAAAGTGCCTTCCACCCTTGCTGAAATCCAAGCAGTAGCAGACGGAGGTATATACGCTCGTCCACAGCAGACTCTTATGCAGGTATACTTCTCTTAATTTGTTTTCTTATTTATTTTTATTCTCTTATTATTTATACTAATATTTATCTTTGATTTCGCAGCTTACTTATAATGAGAGCTGCTCGTTGATAGCATACAAGTTCTTTCAGGCTCGTTCATTAATGATGGAGGAGAAATTCAGGAGCACTGAAGAGAAACTTGCTAAAGTTAAGGCGGAAGCCGTCACACTTCGCCTTCAACTGTCGGAGGATAGCACTGCTGGATTAAAGCAGGAAAATGAAGCGCTCCGTCAACAACTCTCTACCGAATACTACTTATTACAATAGGAATACAGATGGGAATAGCACTTGAGGTTTATAAATACAGATAAACAAACAGTAGAAGCATAGTGACCTATCGCCTGTCTCCAGCTACTGATTCAGAAGAAAAGAGGTACTTGACTCGTGAAAGAACCGAATCGTGTTGTGCATCGTACGGATGGTCCTTGGAAGGAATTTCAAGAATTGCGGGGACTGGCTTGTTGTAGCTATCAACTAGAAACCTTATCATGTTTGCGACCTGAAAAAAGACAAAATCGCCACTATGAATTTTACTAGTGCTTACTTCTTGTACATCGACATAAGTAATATCCGATCCATTCTAAAGTCTTTAACAATGTTGCAACAGTGGCTAATCCTATGGTTTTATAACCCTGATGTACCATATCTCCAATCTTTACAGTACATACTTCATCAAACTAACAATCGCAAAGAAATCCCCTAGAAAGCAGTCCCTTTAAAGATTAACAGAAGTTGATTCAAAACAACAATAACACAACTTACATATTGACTAATCAAGACGATAGCAATATCCTCCCTTGCGGTAAAATCCTTGAATGCATCTTCAATTGCTTTTACAGTTGTTTCTGAAACAAAATAAATGCATTTTTACTAGATATTGCACCAAATAATATATAAAGAAGAGGTTAAAATGATAATACAATGAAGTAGTTTGTTCCATCATCAGTTGAGAGAGTACAGGTATATATGGAAAAGATAGGGCACGTATTTTCCTTAACGTTTCATTGTCAGGTATACAGTTCTCATCTGGGTGTAAGTTATGCTTAGCTAAGCATGCACTTTAAATCATAGTTCAATTTTAGCAAGAGAAATTCATACTTGAGTCAACAATTAAGTAGTTTGTCTTCCTGCGCAAATCAACATTGCCCACTCCAGCCAACAGGAATCCAGTTACAGTGTCCTACATAAAGAAGAATATATCACGTATTAGCTAAAATTAAGGGCATCGCATGATACTTAATGTGATCCTCAACAGCTTATTTTGCACCTATTTCAAGTGTAACGCTTACACAATCTAAAGGATATTAGAGTCCGAAACTCCAATTCCCAAATATGAATTGACCTTTAAATGTAGACATACCTCATCAGCAATCATAGAAATGAGTGCTGAGTTATTAGAAGCAGTTCCTCTATTCGCCATCTAAAGATAGAATGTAATATGTATATTTGCTGAAATTAAAATAGGAGAATAACACTTGTTAGAGCATATGGGCCATCTAAATGAAAGCAATTTTATTTTTCAATGTAAAAGACAGAACAAGAGATGAGTAAAGCTGGAAATGCAACGAGATAACAAATATGCAATCTATCACGCAACTATAAGAAAATACAGCTTACATACACATCAAGTACAAAAATGTAGTCACTCTACAGCAAATTCTCCCTCCCTAGCATGCAATCCAGTTCATCATATTCAAGTCCAAGAATAACATTGACAAATAATTCCAATTCAATTGTCAGCGTTCCTTACTCAAATCTCATAAGCTTATAATACTATAATCACTTCAGTTAATGACATGGATTCCTATCCTTTGTGTTATAACTGCGCTATTATAACTCAAATCTTTTTCAAAATTATGACTGATGAGTACTCCCAGACTAAAAGCCAAATCTTATATAATTCAGAAATCTATCCATTTCCTTCTGAAACTTTATGCTATAAAACCTCGAACTGATTGCATTTACGCAATTGCTACAGTGTTACTCTAACGAGGAATCAGGAAATTAGCTCAAATGAAGTTTCTAGGCTACTTGAAAATCTTACTTCAGATTTCTAAACAACATAATTTGACCCATCTAATTGAGCACTCAATCAATCCACAAGAAACATCACAAACTTCTAACTATTGGTTCCTGTAATAGTCATTCTTTTAGCAAATTCTCCCTGTTCAGTCCATATTCAAGTCCAAGAACAACATACAGATAAATCAAATTCAATCATCAGCATTCAAGTCTACAGATGATGATGACTAACAAGAAATTGTTCTACTTCAGGTTTCCTTTCATTATCTCAGAATCAACTCTCATGAATTTTATCATCAAAACCATCAAAACAAAGAATCAATGACATAAATCACAAGATGAAATCCAAACATAATAAAATCAACGCAATTCAGTTCATGTTCAATTTCAGATCAGAACATACTCAACGATCTAAATTCTACTCTTGATTTAAAAAACAAAAACTCACATGAGAATCGCAATAGATCCGGATTAAGTTTCACTGTTGTAGAAGTCTCTTAATTTCCCGATTGATATCGCCGGACGGAATTTCAGATCTGATTTTGCCGAAACAATGGAGGAGGAAGGAAGTGGAAAATTTAGGACACAGGGCAGAGGCGAATCAGAAGTTGGTCTTGTAGGTTTAATGGGTGGCCAAAATAAATTTGTGTGGGTGCAAAAAGCAGCCATGTAATGGGGGCAATATCATGAACCATTTTATTTATTTATTCGTCTATTCGTTTGAACCATTTTATTTATTTATTTATTTTTATTTTTCAAAGGAAAAGATAAACCTTTCATATCTTGATTGTGTTCTTCGTCAAGATTAAATTGTCCTGAAAATGAGTAATATGACAATAAGATTCGAACACTAAATAAAGGTTGCCTCAAAATAACATTCTATGAAGAATCAATCAATTGATCCAATCTTGAACCGGGAACACTACAATTGGCATCAGAGCCATTACGATCCATGGCAGAGCTTGAAGAACGTGTACATGAAATCAAATTAATGTTTTTCGATAACTACCGCTGGCGACTAAGTAAAAATAAGTAATTAGATCGACGTGTTCGAAGTAATCGATGTCGATGATAATCGGATCCTTCCGTCCGAGTTTGCAAGTATAAACGCGAACGTTATACACATTTTTGCTGCTAAGAGTACTGGTTGTATTGTTGTATGCTACCAAAATCATATCATACGCGTTGTTGCGTATGGATCCTCCCCAAGGATCCAGACGCTCCCTACGCAGCGATGTTGGATGGCGAATAGTTTCTGCACGAATTACATGGTCTAACTTCATTTTTTTGTTGCCATATATGTTCCAGTCTTGTACTGCCCTTTCTGCAATGTATATGGCCATTGCCGCATTGTCGCCCTTGACACGTTCACCGCCTTTACCGAGAAATAATCCATCACTATCTGTCGTGGCCATGATGAACAAGATGGAAGTGGCCAGTGAAAGTAGAATAATTGTGAGAAGAATATCACTAGAAATTTTTCTAGTTAAAAACTGTATACGATTTCTTCTCGATGAGATCATTGTATAGAAAGCTTAAAATAACAGTAGTACAGTTCTTTAGAGGTAGGAAGGTTTTTGTTCTGAAGTTAAAAACACAATATTGTTAATTACATACTCAAATTAATTTTTAATTTTATTGCTTCCAAAAATTAAAAATAATTTTTTAAATAATATGCAATCACCTAAGTCACTGTTGAAAGAGTCTCAACAACTTAACTAAAACAAGCTATTTTATGTGATAGTCTTACATATTGTTGTATATCCAAAACGGTATAACAAAATCTTGTAACTGTATCATAGAGAGGATTCTCTCCGTAATAAAAACTAAAAAACAAACAGATATATAAAATCAGGGTAAGATAACAAAATATGATGAGAACGTGCCACCTGATATTCTAAATTGGATTAGGCAAGATAACTCATATATGATTCATTAATTATTCTCAATAAAATTTTCTTGAATAAAATAAAAATAAATAAATAAGGGTAACACTTTGTGATAACTACGAAGTAGAGATAAGAAAGTTGATCGACTTGTTTGAAGTAAGCGACATCAGTGAAAAGCGGATCCTTTGGTCCAAATGAATCGAACTTTAAACCATTTCTTTCATATCGGATAGTGATGTATAGTTTCTTAGTCAAGGTGGTGAACAATGTATGGATTATTTACCGGCAGAAAGGGCATATTATTAATTGTAGATATGGCAGTAGAAGAATACAACATTGATGCAAACACAAACTTGATTATGTAATTCGAGCAGAAATTATTTAATAAATGATAGAATTCTGTTAAAATCTGAAAATCAAGTGACAAAATAACATGTCTTGATCGTTTGTCATTTTCTCATCAAAATAGATTCCTCTTAAACTATTTAATGACACTCTTATTTATTCAAAAACACTCTTAAAATAGAAAAACGAGATTTTAGAGTTCATATAATTAATGGAATTTGGTTAACATCTAGAGACCATTTCACATTAAAATAGATTCCTCTTAAGTTATCAGCTTTAAAAAAATTAGTTATTTGAGTTTTCGAAAATTAGGCATCTGAAATAATATATCCATGACAATATGGAAGTGTATGGAATAAATTATTCCTGCCATTCAAAATATTTACTGAACTTTTTTCATAAACGACTGGAATCGAGCAAATATTTTTGATCGTTTGCCCTTATCTAGACCCCCCCCTCTAGAATCCCAATTAGTCTTTAAATACCTTAATATTTCATATACAGTCCTTCATATTTTAAAATTTAGTCCTTTTCTTTTAAGTTCTTAGAGTTTAATTACCCAATTTATTAAAAAAAAATTATCCCTCTTAACCTTAAAACCTGGCTCCGCCACTGCCCTTATCCCATCAAGATAAACTTTTCTTAAACTACTTTTATAGCACTCAAAATTGCTCAAATCTTAAAATAGCAAAAACAAACAATTGAAACTCATATAATAGAATTTGGTTAAAATATGAAAATCACTTCTCATCAATATAAACTCCTTTTGAATTATAAGCTTCAAAAAAATGTGTCATTTGTAGTTTTTGAAGTTAGACGTTTGAAATAATATATTCATTATAATATAGATGGGTGGCCAGATGGTTTCCTGGATATGTGGGTGTAAGCTTTATATTTAGTGACTCGACGATATTGGCATTATCTCCAGGCATCATCACCGTATTGATAACAGAAATATGGACCATGTTAATGACTTTTTAAACAATGACCGATAGGCATTTGGAAAAAATGTTATTATTCATAAGCTCTGACGATAAGTGCTTTAAATTCCATATAGCATCCAACACATCTACAAAATAAAAATCAAACAGTAGACGGACTAGCAAATCATACGGCGGATGAAAACCAATCAGAAACCTTTTCAACTGTAATATGGAATCTTATGATCTCCTATTTCGTAAATTAAATTGTAGTAGATGACTCAATAGGTTTCACATATCATACCTTTGTACAACTGCTTCCGAGTCTAATAAATAGTTTTCACACTTCAAGATAAAGTAAAATATATTCATTATAATAATATATTTTTTTATTTGGGGACCTTTGTTTTTCGAATAACTTAACCCAAAATACCGGATATTCTCCTAAAATAATCTCAAACCATTAACACAGTCTGGACTAACCATCAAATCGATCCATCCAACGACTAAAATTCCATAAGCACGTAGCTTCCCATACTTCAAATATACAGATAATATAAATTCTCCACAAAATTCCATCACTATTTTACGGTTTTCCCATTTCTCTCTCTCTCTCTAGAAAATCAAAAGGGGGCAAAACAAAAACAAACCCTAGAGAATTTTGAAAAACCCTAGTTCTTTGATTAAAATTCTAGGGTTTTATGTATTTGAATTGGGGTTTAATGTCTCAAATACATAAATGGATGATGATAATAAACCCTTCATTTTCAGTTCAATTTCATTCTTCCAAGTAATAACGTTTTTTTTCACGATTTTTTGCATTTTGTTTGGGTTTTTTTGGTTTAAGAAGGAAAAGAAGAAGAGGAAGAAGTGTTGTGATTGTGATTGTATTAAGAAGAACAGTAAGGAAGAAGAAGAAGAAGGGTATAAAGGGTATTTGAACGGAGGAGGGGAGATGCCAGTTAGGGTTACAGAAGTAGGAGGGAGTGTTTCGATGATGGAGCAGTTGGTGCCGGAGATAACAACTCATGCTTTGAGTTATTTGGATTATCCAAGTTTGTGTAGGCTGTCTATGACTAATTCTTCTATGAGAAGAGCTGCTAATGATGATAGTGCTTGGAAATTACTCTATCATAAGGTACATTTCTTGCATTTTCCTTGGTTTTTTTTGTTACAATTTTTGTTAGATTTGAGGGTTTTGAAGTGCATTTTTTGTTCATTTTAGTGATAATTTGGTTATTTATGAATTTGGGTTGGTTTTAGATAGTGATGTTCTTTGTTCATTTCAGTGATAATTTTGATTAGTTATTGAATTTGGGTTGATTTTCGGTTAGTCATTGATGTGGTTATGTATGAATGAATGAACTGCATTCATTTCCTTTGTTGAGAAATATGTTTTGTTTTGCTGTAATTGGTTAGGTTTTTGGTGTGACGTAAGAGAAAGGCGTGGAATAGATGCTTTTAGGGAATGCCTGGAAACCATATGTACTTATAGAAAGTATGTTAGGTCTAAGGGAATGGAAGGGGTCGGTATTTTGTTTTCTTAATTTCTAGTGGAAGTAGGATAATGAAAGTTGGTAAATGGAAATTGGAAGTAGTTATTTTGGGTTAGTTGTTTATGTGATTATGTCTGAATGAAATCTTCATTTCCTTCGTTGAGAAGTAAGAAGGATGTGATAATTGATATACATTCTTGTTACTGGGATTGCAGCCTTCTTTCTTTCTTTCTTTAAAAGGAAAGAGAGAGAAAAAGTACTAGTGAAGCATTTTACATGAGGAAGTGGTAGTTAATGTGAAGTTCACTTCAAACGTTCTGGTGCTGGTGCATCTCTGTGCACACTAATTTAAACATAAAGAGTTGAAACCTTACTTATCAGAAAAGGAAAAGTAAAGGAAAACAAAAATAGGTTATACATAAAGAGTTTGCAGTGGCATATACAGTGTCATCCATCTGTTACAAAGCCTCTGGTTGGTTTTGTGCAATTGTGGACCACGTCCTGCTAAAGATCTTCGTGGTAGTTCAGTAACTTAAGTATTATTCTGTTTATTGCGATAGTATGATGCTCAAGTCCATATTTTAGCGTAGCCTGAATTTTTGTTATTAGATATTCAACCCTTTTTGGTTGTTATTAAAGATTTACATTTGATTTTGACAATGTTTTTCAAGGACTTCACAGCGGAACAGGATGGTGTGATGCCAGTAAATGGATGGAAGGCATACTATGCTGCTACTAGAGCAATAATGAATATCAATGCTGAGTTCTACAACATCATAAGAGATAGATCAGTTCCAGGGATGGGTGGTCTTTGGCTTAATGCAGATTATGTAAAGTGTATTCATGCATCAGGAGAAATCTTCTCAGGGTATGATACTCCTGTTCTTGTATTATGTTTCCTCGCTATTTGATTGAAAGCATTCAAGTATTAGAGCTTTAGCTTTACTGTTAATTGAAAATTTTATTACTCCCTCTGTTTCTACAAAATAGGCTAAATTGAAAAAGAGATAGTAACACTTTTGTAGAAACAGAGGGAGTATTTACTAATTCTTATTGTTTACACCTCTGCTTACTCCTGTGTAGATACTTGGCAATCTTATTTGTTGTCGTTTAGTTTTTCAAGACCTAGGTCGTTGACAAACTTTATACTTATTCGGCCCTCCATTAGAGATGCTTGAACATTGTTGTTTATTGCGAAGTGATATTTGATTTAATGTTTCCTAGCATGATGTAGAGTTAGGTTGTGACTTTTGTACGACTACATGGTAACTCAAATAAATGTCACACAATATATCGGCTCATTGTTGAAGAAGCTTGATCGTTGTTGTATGTTGTCTGTTGTGGAATAATACTTGATGATATATACTCAGCGAAGTCAAACATGGGTTTCTTGCAAATATCTTCAGTTATCGTTTGTTAAAATAGAACCAAATGATGGAGAAATGTATATCGTTTTTCGTATTTGGTTGGAAGTAATCTTTATGTTTTCCTGGATAAATCTTTTAAAGTCCTGGAAAGTACTTTGTTTATTGTTGTTAACCTTGCGGTTTTCTGCTTTAGGTATGACGCTGTTATGCAAAGCTGGCAACTTTCATTTAACTGGGGCCAAGGGGTTGCCTTCCAGATTAGGGATGTGAAGACACGCGTGTTCACAGATATGGCTTGGGTTACCATGAAAACTTATGTTGACGTTGAGACTGGACCATTCAATGTGACCAATGTTTACGAGTTTCACAAAGGGCAGTGGTACTTGGTTCACCATCACTGCTCTGTGGTACTCATTGACCAAGAGGTTGATCAGCAAAACGTATTTGGATAGGGTTGGTGTAGAAAGACAGAAAAACCATATGCGAAGGAAGATAGAATTTCATTGTTTCCATCTTCTTTTTCTTCTTCTCTTAAAAAAAAAAGTGTACCTACTCTTGGGTTTCATTTTCGGATCTCTTGACATATACATAACAATATATAGAAATTTTCTGTATCGATACAGGTTTTTTTTTCTTTTTTTTCTTTGTTCTTTGGAGTACTCATCTACAAAGAAATTGCATTCATTCAAAGCTAGAATGCTTAAAGAAAACAAATTGGTGCAATTCTTATGATCGATACGGTGAGCCTATACATGTATCTATTTGCACTTTTTCCTGGATTATAAATTCTGTGCAGAAGCAGTCGATACTTTGATTCAGGCCATTTTCTCCAGAGTGCTGGTCGATTCTGTTTCCGCGCCAGTGTGCCTCGATTATTTGTTTAAATTGTTAAAGTTGTTTAAACAATCAACAAATGGTTCTATGGTCTAGCGGTTAGGACATCAGACTCTGAATCTGGTAACCCGAGTTCAATTCTCGGTAGAACCTTACTTTTTTCGTATTTTTAAAAAAATTTAGGGATTTCTCCTGCCGCGGCGCCATATTGCAGTATTGTGTAAAGCTAAGAACTTATTTGTAGATCTACATTAAGAACGACGTAAAGTTTAAAATATGGAGAAATGCAAACACGATTCTATAGTTTTCAAAATAATTATGGATAATCCAATTTCTAAGCAAGCTAAGCATGTTACAGGCTCTACTAGAAAGTTTCATCACTTGATAATTTAAACCTAAATTGGATGGAACATGTCACTGTTCTATATACACTAGTAACATATATATAAATTTAAACCTAAATTGGATGGAACATGTCACTGTTCTATATACACTAGTAACATATATATAAAGTGTGTAAAACGCTTAACATATATATTATATATATAAAATTTTAAAATAAATATTTTGGGATTTCACTAAAAAATTCCTTGAGATAAAGTTATCGTGTCTCAGTCCGGCCGAAACGATATCGAAATTCGAGATTAACGGGAGTAGTCAAATGACTTTCGGAGACTTTCAAATCTATTGTTAGTCCATAGAGATTTTTGGGCCTCCTAATATCTCTTGTTATTGGTTCGAGATTTTTTTTTTAAAATCATTTAAGTTCTTTAAAACTTCATGTTATTGGATTATGATTTCATAAGAGGCACTCAAACACCCCTGTTATTTGAAGGAGAATGAAAGTTATTGATTTGTTGTTTTCAGAGATTTAGGGAGACGTTTTAAGGAAAATAGGCATGATAGAAATCTCTCCCAAGAGGTGATATTTTGGGAGACTTGGAAATTTTGGGAATATTTATTTTAAGAGTAGGACCAATTTTTTTCTCTTTTTGTTGTTTGAGCTGATGACCAAGGAACGGGCCATCTTTCCCAAAATCAAACGAGACAACAACGAGAAGATGCTAACCAGTGGCAAGATAATATAGAAAATAAAATATGGGATGAGTGGAATAAAAAGAATGAAAAACTTAGGCATAGGATAACAGTGACATTTATTTTGACAATAAACGCATATTTTACTAGATAGTTATGGTTTTTTATTAATATTATAATATACATAATAAAAAAATGATAAATTTTTAAATTTTAATTAAATTTTATATAACTTTTTTGTTTCTATAAATCAAAAAGACTCTATAAAATACTCTTAGAAAATCTATTAAACTCTTTAAATTTTAAGAGAATCTTTAGAAATCATTCAAATAATCTATAAAAATCTCATTTTGGGCCTCCAAGAGGCCAGAGTTACGGTTGGGTTTTATTGGCCCAACCCAACCGTAATGTTTCCTGGATACAAATAAAAATGTCACCGTTTTGATCATAACTCCCTCATACGATGTCCGATTGACCTCATTTTTTTTGGGTTAGCTCCGTCTTTCAATTCTCTACAAGATAGAAATAAAAAGAATCTCAAAATATATTTATCTAATTTTACAATTGGGGTTTGAAGATTAGTTACGGTTGAGTTTGGTTGAAAACCTAACTGTAAATTTTAATTGAATCTTCATCTCCTACATTTGAAGTTACGGTTGGGTTTGTTTAATAACCCAACCGTAATATGAAGAACAAATTAGTTACGGTTGGGTTTGGTTGAAAACCCAACCGTAAATCTGGGCAAAAATGGTGTTCTTCGGTGTTCTTGGTGTTACGGTTGGGTTCGACATGAAACCCAACCGTAAGTTTCTCTGAACAACAAAAAATCAATCTTTCAAATCGTGATATCATCAAATTAGTTAGTGTAATTTAGTTTTATCCGGATTGTCATCACTACTACTTTCTACACATTTATTAGTATTCTTCATCACGAAATTGGGAGTTTAATCAGCGATAAAATTTTGATTCGATGGAGAAATTTGATTATAATGGAGAAGGAGAAGATATGGAGGAGATAGAAAGATTTTAATTAAAGAACAAATTTGTCTTTTTTTTATTGGATAAAGGGTAAAATGGACATTTAACTTTACCCCTAGGACATTCCTTAACGGAAAATTGGGTCACCTCGTCTCATAGAGGAGCCCCTCTATTGATATTGGAGCCCCTAAATCTCCCTTCTTATTAAAAGTATAAATTAGCTTTTAGTCCCATTTTTATTGACTCACCGCCAGAGTAAAAACAAAGACCAGACCAAGTAGATCTTATACATCATCAATCTTACAAAATACAAACCCTAGCTAAAAACGACAACCATAAAATTTGCCTTAAAAAGACTTTGTTTTGCTCAATCTCTGTCTATTTCATAACCCTATTTTTGGTACTAAAATGGAAGGAGAAGAAAACAACAAAAATGAAATCAAGAAAACAGTGATGGACATACTGAAAACATCAGATATGAATGAGATGACTGAATCCAAAGTTAGAAAATTAGCTGGTGATAAACTTGGGATTGATTTATCAGGTAAACAAGAAAAGAAATTTATTAAACAAATTGTTAATGAATTTCTTATTCAAACAGAAGAAGAAGTCCAAGAAAAAGGAAAACAACAGGTAGTAGAAGAAGAACAAGAACAAGAGGAAGAAGAAGAAGAGAGGAAGAAGAAAAGCCCAGGGGTTTCTGCTAAAGAATATGAAGATAATGGTGATCTTATCATTTGCCAGGTAAAATCTCCTAAACCCTTGATTTTAATTTTGATCTTAATGCATCAAAAAGATAGGAAAGTTGGGATTTTTATGGTTTTCAATAGAATAAAGTTTGACTTAATGCATATTAAAGATAGGTAGTGGGGTGGTGAGTGGTGAGGGTGGTTGATTGTGGTGGTGGTGGTGGGTGGTGGTCGATGGTAGAGCTAGAGAATTTTGAAACTTGGAACCATAGTTTGGAAATGGTGTGAAGTTGTTAATTTGATTGGTGTTTTTGTTTATGCAGCTATCGAGTCGAAGGAAGGTGACAATTCAAGAGTTTAAAGGGAAGGCATTGGTGTCAATAAGGGAATACTATGAGAAAGATGGAAAGGAGCTTCCTTCTTCTAAAGGTATATTATTGGATTGTTTTAATGTTTTTGTGTGCTGTTTATGATTTTCAATTTGCTTCAGTTCTTGTTTGAATCGCTGATTAGGGACACAATAACATAATTCTCGTCCAAATCTTGCATAAGTATGTTCTTCGCTGGACTTTCGGTTAGCGAACCTCTGCGTGTTAGGTGAATACAACTAGTTTCTGCAATGAACCCGTTGTCTGGATTAGTTTTGTATTGTTACAAATTAGGAAGTTGCAGTGGTTTGTATTTCAATAATGCAATAAGTGGTTCCAAACACTGTGATAAGTTTGATAGGAATAAGAGATTGGATTCTATGCTCGATGCACGGCTTCTGTGGGCATAACTTACCGTGACCTAGATTATGAATCGTGTCTGCGTAGTTTTTAACTGAGTTCTGCGACTAAATTACTCTATATGCATATATCCTGCTTATCCAAACATATAGAGATTACGGGCTTTGAATTATCAGTCCCTTGCAGACATTATGTTTTCATTTCATGGTTCTTATCTGTGGACATGAGCAGAAAGAACCTGTTTCCAAAGATAAGATAAAGGTTATGCATAAGGAATGCCTTATGGAAAGACGAAATTTGTAGGTGAATTATGTCATTAAATTCGATAGATTTTTCTTATTTAAGGTGGGTTGTGTCTTTGATTGCATCGACTCCCCGTCCGAGAGGCGCCCCTTGGATTTTGGTTCCAGTTGATTCCATTTTACACAATCGATTCGCATCATATTTATATAATAGGATTCCTCATCGTTTTTATATAAACTACTGTCTACTGGTTTAGTATTTTCTCTGAGCATTACTTATTTCTTCCACTGTCGGTCGTTTCTCTTTTAGTGATGATCAAAGCCTCAATGTGACCTTTAGGGTATCATGAATGACTCTAAACTTTTGCTACTTTCAATGTTGTGTTAAGGGATAAGCTTGACAGCGGAACAATGGTCTACTTTCAGTAAGTCTGTCCCTGGAATTGAGGAAGCCATTAAGAAGATGCAGACAAGGTCTCGGTAAATACAGACGAGGTTATATTACGTACCATATCCACTGCTGGTCCTTTAATTCAAAACTCAAGCTGGACTCGTTTTGTTTAAGTAGTGCAGTGAAGAATAGGACTAATTTTTTTTGTGACACAGCAAGTTTTTTGGGCAGGGATTGTAGCGTTCTTCGGCTGTTGTGTTTCTTTCTTCTTCTTTTTTTGGCTGTTGATGTTTTTTGATGATGTAAAAAGAGTAACTGTTTGTAGTTGTTGTAATATTGGAGTTTGCTGTAAAACGTACCGAGAACTAGCGACTTACTGACTTGCTGCATGACACATTTACAAAAATGAATCAAGCTATAATTGACCACATTGATCAAAAACTCACTAGCTGGTCGACGCTATTGCCTCGGGCTGCAGTCAATGGCAAACAGTGCAAATGAAGGTCAAACATCCACTTCAGGCATCAGGTATAAAACACTGAATTGCTGGCCCGTAGAACCTACAGAGTATAAAACACTGCAACAAGTCATGGGGCACTGCAATTCCAAATTCCATCATTTGGCAGGTTGGTTGAATATGAGTAAGATCCAATGGATCCCATCTGTTGCTCGCTCCCCATGGACGATTACGATGCTGATAAGACCCAGTGATGCACTCAGGGGCACCCTTTGATGCATTTTTCATGGCTCATTCACACGATTTTGGAAAATGGAGTTATTATTTGAATTGAAAGACAAAGACGGTATTTTCCTACGGGCTACAGCTGTGCAGTATTTCATCGGAAAGACGTAAATAACAATGTTAATCAGGACAACATGCACACGGAAAATCATTAATAAAAGGATGAAGAGAACAAAAAAGACAAAATGCTAACAGACCGAAGATATAGAAAATATGACCATACAAAGAAAGACTACCGCTACATTAAAGTTGTTTCGGTTGCACAGGCCACTTGACTGCATATACATCCAAGTGATAATATTCATTACTTGCACATCGACCGCCTGATATATGCAAAACTTCGCAAATTTTGGAGGGTTGGGGACTGTTCTCCTCTCAAATGCTTTCTTTCAACTGACATGAAATAAAATTCTTCGTCCATGATAGATGTTGAGGTGGATTTACAGATCTTTATCAACTCATTGTTAAAAGAGTAAAGTTGATTCAGTTTATACACGGCTCATCTCGGGGTGCTGCTTCTACTACCTGACTGGAATTGCTGTTGTTGTTTGTAATGAGCCAATAACAAAAAAGAACGAAAACAAATGCAAAGATCAGCTTTTCAGTTCATATATCCTAACCACGTAAAGAACTAGTAATTGGAGAGGAAGTTACAGTTCACATGTTTAAAATAACATTCTCCATGCACTCAAACAGTGAAAACAGAATGGCTGATTTTAGGAGACATGACAATATGTCCAGGAAGACGTTCTCACCAAAACTTAGTCCATTTAAATTTGGAACCTTAATTACAATAATCTACTTGTTTAATTACAACCATTATTCCAAATGCATAGATGATGGCATTACAAGTTTCATGATGAGCTGAATTTTGGTGAACATAATCTATTCAAGGGGTAGATCATCGTCTACAAAAAATCAGCCATCGGGTCTTCACCATTTGAGCGCTATGGAGAATGTCATTAAAGCATGTAAACAGAACCTCACTCACTAAAATTAATTAGGGTTCACAGTATCAACGTTTAAAAAGATATAGCCTAGAAAACCACTTTCTAGCTGACCCAAAAAAGAGGGAACAAAAGCAGTTCCGTCTCTAGAATTATAAAACTAAGAAGGGGATCAAAATGCCAAACCTGAGTTATGTGGGATGAGCTTTCAGCAAGATACTTGACAAATTCTTGCCTTTTAGATTCGAAACTTTGCTTCACATGGACCAATAACTGTTGTTCTCTTTGAACATCCTCCAAAATCCTTTCCTTTTCCCATCTCTTAAGCTTCAACTTTTCTTCAGTATCCATGTAGTTTAAAGCCATTTTCTTCGTTGGAGAAGTAAGTGGAAATCTAACCTCTATGTCTTTCCTGGAACCAGATTGAAAATGACTAAGTTAATAATAGATACCAAGATGCCTTTCAGTCTAAGATCTCAAAACAAACTAGATATGCTAACTCAAGGAACTTACGGGATAAAACCACCCCCAGAATAGCAAAACAAAACCTATACTGGCTATATCGACAAAAACATTCTCTTTATTTGTTGTTAAATGAACTTGATGCGTACCTATCACCAAGGACCAACATACCAGCACTCCTAGTCATCCCACCATCAAGAGACATGGCTCCATCACATATAAAGGGAAGGGCAAGTAACATTTCTGCTCGAGTTCTATACACTTGGAGGCGAGAGAAAAGGCTATAGAATAAGGTCTCTCGAAGACCATGACCGCTGGCTGTTACATAAGACAAGTATGAATAGTCCAAATTGATCATATTCACAGCAAAGCCAAGAAATCCAGGTGGACACTCCCCATTTGGTAATCTTGGTTTCATAAGAGCAAGCTTCCGTTGTGGGTCATCAGAAACTATATCACCGACATAGGGTCTGCACAAGAAAAGAAAAACATTTTTAGAACGGCTCACAGATATATTTGCTATGAAAGTAATAAACTTGCCTTAAACCTTCAAGACAGATGACTTCAAATCTTCCATCCACAGGTTTTGCAATAGATGCTCCAAGACCATGTAGACCAGTTCCCTTACAGATTGTTCCTTCCTTTTCATATGTTTCGATGGATTTAACGCCCTCATAGGTCATGCATACGATTGCCATTATCTTTTCTAATCCTAAGAACTCCGATAAAAGTCTGCGTATAGAAAGTTACAAAGAAAAAGTATCATGTCAAGCCCAACTGAGGAGTAATCGAGGTGGTATTGTTCTATGACCCAGTATAAGATAACAAATATCACCTGCTAAGGTTATCATCATCCACATGGCCGAGAGTAGCTACAATACCCAGCACATCCTTGATTAAGGGTACATTTGATGCCTGCGCTGCATGGTGAGTTTTCAGCTGACATAATACACCAGCTGCAGACTTCTCCTGCTTCAATATCTGCTGAACTGTGTTGTCCTCAGTCTGAACGTGGGTTGAGTTATCATTTCCTGTGGTACCCTCATTCTCAGACTGATGCTTTCCGAGAGTAACTGCAGAAACACCGGAAGATGACAAAAAAGGAAACAGTTGATATATATTAGCCGTAACTCGAACATGATAGGGACAGAAAATGATCTTTTGACCATGCTTTTTTTTTCTTTGTGATCAGAACTAAGAATATGCATTAGAAATTAAAATCATCCTATCATGCAAACGAGACTATCAATTGGTCAACTCCCCTCATTAACGAAACATCAGCGGGGCTGGGTCATGCTATAGTTTCGTAAGTTCTCACACCAAATTAAACAACTCTAGCCTTTGTAAACTGCATAACTAGCTATACCATAACATGTACGAGCGGATATTACAATATACCTTGTAAATCAACAATAGACTCATCTACATTGTCTGTCTCTCTCTTCAGGAATCTCAGATTCTCCTCATGAGCTTTGATTTTAAGCCCTATCTTCGCCAATTCATCTTGTATTCTCTGCCATCATCAACAAGTGCATCAATACACAAAGTCAAAATACAACTCAGACATACAAAAACTCTTAGTATAAATATCATAACCACAATACTAACAAGTCAGACTGAATTGCATTCGTAAGTAGTATAAGACTAACAACCTTAGTTTTTTCCACGACAGTTTCTGGTTTACTGAAATTTCCATTTTGCATATAAGCTCCTCCAGCTCCAGGACTTGCATTTTGCATATAAGCTCCTCCACATGGACTTGCATTTGGCATATAAGCTCCTCCAACTCCAGGACTAGCAATTTGCATATAAGCTCCTCCAACTCCAAGACTTGCATTTTGCATATAAGCTGCTCCCCCAAAAGGACTCACATTGTCCTTGAAATCCATCGAAGACGGGTCTTGAACTTGTAATGGTTGTACCTGTACATGAATCTACATATACACAACACAAAATCACACATAAATTCAAACACCCATTGTATCGAAAATGCTGAAGAAAATCACATAATTTCTCATCTAACCAAAAAAACTTAACAAACACCAAAAACCCATCTCAAAAAACATACACCCACACCATTTTGATTGAAATGTAGTACAAAACCATCACTCCCTGACCTCACACTCCCCAATTCAGTCAAGAAAAACCAATCAAAATGTACCAAATCAAGATCAGCAACACTTAATAACCCAAAAACAAACATATAAGACTGATTCAAACAAGAAATTCAAACATGCAAGTAGAACTCATACAAAACCCTAATTTTTTCTTTTAAATTTTTTTAACAATTCTATTAAATTGAAAGAGAATGGGGGTTGGGATTAGGGTTTCAAGGAAACGAACCGGGTGATGGTGATGATTAGGTGTATACATGGTCGAACCTCCAGAATCGATTCGACTCAGTGAGTCGAACTAGATTCTGACTGAAGAAGAAGAAGAAGAAGAAGAAGAAGAGATTTATCTCTCTCGTGCACAGTCAGTTCAGTGAGTCGTCATATGACTTTTTCTTAAAGGAGAAAAATGGATTTATGTCTCTAGAAGTTGGGAGGAGGCACCACAGGGGTTCTGTTAGGGGGTGTTTGGATACCTGAAATAGAAGTGTATCTGCTTTGCTTTCGGAGAAGCAGATTTCAAATCAATTTCAGATATCAGATGCAAAAAATCTTTCACTTTATAAAAAGTTAATTTTTTTGTTTTTAGAAGTTATTTTGAAACTATTATCCAAACTAATTTTTGATTTTTTTACTTTCGAAAATTGAAAAACAACTTTTTAAATAGTATCCAAACATGCTGTAGGTGTCTGCTAGTTGAGTTTTTATTTTTTTAAAGTATGATAGTTGAGTTAGTCAGGCATCAAAAACTATTTTCTTTTATTCACCTAGCTACCTGTTATTATTTTACCTTGTTTAATTGGAGGTTGGGCGGATTAATAGGAGGTTGTCAAATAAAATAGGGTCATTTTAAAATAATTGTTTAATTCAATTAATAGTTGTT
This sequence comes from Papaver californicum, assembly GCA_023531435.1. NCBI lineage: Eukaryota > Viridiplantae > Streptophyta > Magnoliopsida > Ranunculales > Papaveraceae > Papaver > Papaver californicum. The sequence goes on from JAJJMC010013421.1 coordinate 22,775, forward strand.
TAATCATGTTAATTGTAAAATTAATTAATGTTAATAAATTATCAAAAAATGAAAGAACATCAGCCAGAACCGCCTGATACACTGTCCCATGTACACATATTATGGTTTAATATTCTTCATTCACGAAGAAATATGATGAGTCTGACATATATTGATTGATCTATATGCCCATTGTAGCCTAAAAACCATATTGAGAAAATGGTTTGTAATAATTGGTTGATATGTGAATGTTTTTATCGACCGATTATGCCTAAAAACCAACAAAATAAATTGGCATTTTCTTAATCAAGAATCGGTGGATAGGGATGTCCATATCGAGCGATTGTATCATAAAAAGCCAAAAAGAACTCTTTTTGATTCCTTCAACCAAAATAATTTGATATGAACGTCTACATTGATCGATTTTGTGTTTTTGGTCTTAAACCACCGAAAACATATAAATCAGAATCAACCGACGTGTATGTGCATATCAGTCGATTGTTCAAAATCATCTAATATGAACATTAATATCAATTAATTCTGGTTAACCCATACAATCAAAAAATTTCTAAAAAATAATAGTTTTGGATGTATGAATGAATCAAAAAAATCTAATTAAAAGGGATGATTTAATAAAAAAATACCTGAAAGAGTGAAATTAAAATTGATTTGGTTTACGTTATTAAGCTTTAATAAGAGGATAATTTTGTCCTTTCACCCATTTTGGACACCCCCATCCTCATTTTTCTAGGTGAGAACAAAATTGGTAGGTCTCATATAATTTGATTACACTTCATATTAACCAGGTTCTTTACTTAGTTACCTGTTATTATTTTGCTTCATATTTATAGAAAATCTGATTATCGTCTAATAGTAAAAAATAAAGTAAATTGCTAGCAGACAGCTCTTTATTGAACCTTGTTTTTATTTAACTCATAATGAATACTTAAGTCAAATCGAACTGTTAATTATTCATGGTTAAAATTTAAACCCACGGGAAAAATCTGATTATAGATGGAAAAGAATAATAATTCTTCCTTGGTTACATACATCCCTTGGAATGAGCCTGGCTTATAGCAAATACAAAAGATGAAAGTTGAAAACAAACAAAGACTCTTTCATAAAGATTTTGGTTTTGCTTTCAATATAATGAATGAATTGCTTTGCTTGGACAGTGTTGGACTCCTTGCTTGATTGTACAAGTATTAATAAATTTTGGCCCATGCCAAAAATTTAAGACAAAATTTTCCAGTTGGAAGCGTGCCATTTAGTCAACAACTTAAATGAGGCCAGATTTTGGTTCATTATAGATGCAATTAAATGGCACATAACTCACTAGGTTGTAGGTACAGTATAGAAATTAACTCTCTTTAAATAACCTATGTGTACTCTGATTTCATGGCCTAACAAGTTCCAGCCACCCGGGGCATAGGTGCCAACAAATGAGCCCGAACCAATTACGATATAATTCGCATGATCCAGGGTCATGTACAACCCTAAAAAAAGATTTTAACGTGTTTTGAAGAGAAAAATAAATTATTATGACAGAAAGATAAGGCAATAATACATTATGCACAGAGAAGACTGATGAGTGAACCGAAAAATCAAGATGACAAACAAAAACTGAATCATGAACTCTTTGATTCATTATATAAAAAAAGCCCAAAAATGAAGAAACAAAAAATTTATGGATCTTGATCAAAGTTCTATAAGTGAATTTACTTGCCATCAGCAATTGTTGCTGGTGCTGTAGTTGATGATGCTTTAAAAACACTAGAAAAACTAGGCCTCCAGCTTCTTTTTCTCCTTGGTGTGCTCGCATTACTATCACTATCATTACTATTTCTACTAACTGCAGCAATTTCTCTCATTTTCTCAATCAGTTCACCAATATTTACCTGTTCTGATAATATTTCTTCTAATTGTTTTGTATCAATCACCATCTTAACTCTCCAAACACCATTCCCTAACGACGGCAAGACTTCTAAAGCCGGTTTCATCGTTAAATTCTTACCGCCAAGATCCGTCACTGTGGCCGACGAAACTCTAGGTCTCACTGCTTGGTTCCCTGCCAATTCCAATTCCGCATCTGATTTCCTCCTACCCACCACCACTTCATCTTTTTCCTTCTCATCCTTGTCGAGCTTTTGAATCACACTGTCGTCTTTCTTTGGTTCTTCTTCATGAATAATTGGAAGTAGATAATACAAATGACTTCTAAAGAGTTGCTCATCCCCAAACAACGGCAACGCCGATGACAATAAATTACCTTCACGGAAAACACCGTACCCCGGATACTCACTAACAACGTCACATACTAGTGTCGGACCTCGGAACTCAACAGTTCCACCGGAATCCATCATTATACGAATTGGATCACTGATATTTCCTGCAATTCCTTTAAGCGAACAATTCCCCATTTTAGCTAGTTTTTATATTTTTTTTGTTAGAATTCAGTTCTTTTCTTAATATGAAGATCACTGAAATGCATATATTTATAGGATTGTAAGTTGGCAGTGTGGAATCACGAGGAGGTACATTATTCTAAAAACATTATAAGATAGGTGACAGACAAAAAATGGGTGTTCAAAATTTTGATATTAGACCGTTGGGAAGTATCCAATGATCTAAAAATAATGGGGGTGAGGGAGGGACATGATAATATTATTGATTCATGATTAACTGACATGATAATAAGCATAAAGAAATAAAATGGTAGGGGAATACGACATACTTAGACAACGTTTTTCAATGCATATCCATTTGGGTCTCTGTAGATTCCTGCCATTCTTGTATTTTTAAAAGGATGAAACTTTTTTTTAGGGGTAATACAAGTTCATTGCATGATCATTGTGCCGAGAGTATATGAAATTGTTAATTTCATTGTAATGTAGATTAAATTATTATGGGTTTGATTTGAAATTACAATGCTACAGGATCTCAAATTTGAATAGTCAGATAAAGAGCCGCAAGTGATTTGCGTTTTGGGAGCATGAAACTATTAGATATGTTAAAAGCGTTGTGTTTTATTTGTCGCTATAATAGGAGTTCTAGAGGGTGCCGGCTCTGTCAGGCTGTGGTTGATCTGAACGTCATCATCTTGAAACGGTATATCCTTTTAACAAGATCTAATTCGATTTAGGTTTGAATTCAAGAGATGTGTCATCACCCCAATACTTTGGGATGCGTCATTGGACGAAATAAAACATCATTTCGAGCCTGTGTTGTGCGTTATGGGATGCGTCATTCAGTATAATGATCCATCATCTTGAATCTGTGATGCACATTCAGTACAAATGATGCATCTTGCTGTGAAATTCACCATTTGGCAATGTTGTGCCCTTATGATGCGTCATTGAGGAAAAGATGCATCATTTTGAACTCGTGATGCATTTAATTTGTCAAATTGATACATCAGCCTGGCATTATGATGCTAATGCATCAGTATGCTTGCCCCTTTCCAAGGGATACACCATTTACCTATGTTGCTTAACGAGGATATATTATCTAGCATGCATCATGTCGCGTAAAGGAAGTGGAAGTCGGTACACGGCAAACATCTTCAACAATTTTTATTTGTAGAAATGTTAATAAAACATACATAGGGAGAAAGTGTTGGTTGAAGGTGCACTAAACGGAAATGCATCATCGTCCATATGTTGCTTTATATAAGTGTGCAATGTGATGCAAAGGCATCATGATGCTACATTACTCACCCGAGTATACATTACAATGCAATTGAATCATTATGCCATACTGCTTACTGAGAATGCATCGATATGGTGCATTTTAAAAGTGGTACATTGGCCGAAGCGAGATATGCACCATTGTACCTACATCACAAATCCAAAAAATGCATCTACTTGGTATTCATCATGTTGCGTAAAGAAGGTGGGACATGGTATGACAAACAATCCCCAATTTTTATTTGTAAAAATGTAAATAAGACTTATATAGAGAGGAGATGTTAATTGAAAATGCATGCATACTAAGATGTGTCATCTTGCCAATATTACATGCCGAGGAAGCACATGATGCTAAAACATCATGTTGTTGTATTACTTATTGATAATACATTACTTTAATATATTTCGACCAGTTTTAAATTTAAACAATAATTTTAAATTTTTTTAAAAAGTTTCTTTCAGAATTTTCCATGATAAATCTAGTATGGCTGATGATAAAATAACTAACGTTATGCCACCCTTGGCAGTTGCCACATTGCATGAAATGTCAGCCATTGTTAATATTCAAGCCCATGGATATATTCCTGAAGAGAAAGTCCAAGGACTTTTAACCGACCGGCCCCTTGGCCCGTTTATTACCCACTTGACACGTGTCATACAAAATTCAATTATAACCAAACAAATACAAATCGTGTAGAAAGTAGAGCTACTACATACTGCAGCAAACCGTGAGATGATTAAAAGCAGCTCCCCACTATATAAAACTAAACTCCCCCTCGCAGAAGAGGCATTTCTCCTCCTCTTTGCTCCCTTCTTCCTCTCTGGTCATTGCGCTGATCATCTTAGTTTTTCCATTGCAGTATGAATTCCGGTCATATCCATCTGAATTAAGTTGGTCATGAATTATTGAAGGAATTGCAGTAGAAATGATGGGAATGTCGAAGAAAAAGAAGACGGCAAAGAACTGGTTCACCTCTGTCAAGAATGCATTCAAGTCCTCAGCACCAATATCATCTTCTCCTTCATCCAAAGATTACTCCTTAGCCAATAAGGTAAGCACGAGCAATTCTTATAACCATATATTTTGTTAGCCTTACATTTTTACAAGTATTAATATAGCAATCTCTCGATTTCTTTTTTTCTATTGTCGATGACAACTTAAACCTATATAAGTATATATTTAATTTGTTAGCATTAGATTTGTGTGCATCTTCTTCAAATTTTCTTAATGCCATTTGGAACCCGAGAAACACTTTTGCGGGTTTTTGATTCAGAGAAATGAGATTTAGATTTTTGCAATACAATGAGATTTTAGCAATGGTAGCCCGGAAAAAATGGGCAATCTGAGTTGATAAATTTACAGATGGGCACAGGCCCCTACAGGACAGTGACAATACACATAACAACTTGGACAAAAGATATTAATATCATGTCATGGGGATACCGGGGGGTAAGTGATGGTGATTGTGATAATGAGAGTACCCTTTAGAATAAGGTATTCCCATAAATTCTGTTCTTAGTCAACTTTAGTCAATACATTTTTTTGTTTTTTTCTCTGACTTTGTCAGTTTAATTAAGTGCACTGAATTGAATGACTTTGCACCCAAAAAAGTTTACCAAAATGCTAGCCTTACCGAAAGATTTTCCACGGCTAAGAGAAATAGTTGGTCCCTTATGCATATGCCAATGCCACTTTATAAAAATGAACCACAAGAAAATGTTGGTGAGATGGGTTGCATATTCACATTATTCACTATGTAGTCTCAACATCAAAATTATTATTGGTCCCCTTATCATAACCATGTGGTGATGCTGCTGCTGCTGCTAATCTTTGATTACTTGTGCTAATAATTATAGATAATAGAGAAGGAGCACGAGATACCTGAGATTGTGTCGCTTGAACATTATCCGGTTTGCGATACTTCATCTCCGACGACGACAATAGATGAAAACAATGCTGAAGCAGTAGTACTAGAGATGAGAGATGAAGATCGTAGACGAAGTAACCATGCAATTGCAATGGCAGTTGTAGCAGCAGAAGCGGCGGTTTTAGCTGCTCATGAAGCTACGAAGGTGTCTAGGCTTTCAAGTTATAATAACCGTCGCCGGTTTTATGGTTACTCTAAAGAAGAAAGAGCTGCCACCAAAATACAGTCCCATTACAAAGGATACTTGGTAAGGAGTACTAATTCATCCTAATCTTTTTGATATACATTAATCAACAGATTATTAGTCTAAAAGCTCAAATTTCCATCGTATATGCTTTTGAAGGCACGAAGAGCTTTGAGGGCACTGAGAGGACTAGTGAGACTACAAGCACTAGTTAGAGGACATAATGTCAGGAAACAAGCTGAGATGACAATGCGATGTATGCAAGCAATCGTACGTGTGCAGGCAAGAACAAAAGCCAACCGCCTCCGCTTACAAGGTGCAACCTCTCACGACAACGAGAAAAACAAAGGAAAAAAGAGAGCAACGGAGACATGGAATAGTAGTAGGGGAAGGCAGCAGGCGCGCAATAGTTTTAGCTTCGAGAAAGAATACTCGAGGTCCTCTCAGAAGATGAACAAACATGAACATTATCTTTCGAGTAATTCTCTGACGATCAAAAATGAGAGAGCCCTTGCTTATGCTTATCCCTACCAGGTTAGTTGTTTTAGTTTGTGGATGAGGTTGCAGCTGTTGGGTATGTAACTATGTATATGTGCAGTCAGTCCGTTCATTTTTCACTTGTGCAGGACTCGGTGTCAAACCGTCAGAACTCGGTCGAATCATACTCGGATGAAAAAACACACCAAAGTGGCTGGAACTTGTTAGGTCGTTGGATTGATTCGCAACCATGGCATCGTGATAAACACGTTGCAGCATTACCGGAGAGCTCGTACACTACCCGTACCTACAATACAGACGACGACAATGCATCTGAAAGAACGGCAGACACGGATTTGGTATCCTTATCACCAAGTCATCAGCTCCGTTTTAACCCAATTTCTAACCTGGCCAAGCTCGGCATAAATTCGGCTGGCTCAGTCCCGATAGGGCAGCGGAAACAAAGAGTTATGGTTTCAGTGGAAACAGAAAATGTGAATACACCGAGTTACATGGCTCCGACTCAATCTGCAAAAGCGAAGGCAAAATCAGCACAGTATTTATCACTAAGCTCTTCATCATCAACTAGGAGGATTTTTTTGAACGATTTGGCAATGAGTTCAAGTACTGATGAAATCGGAATCGGAACAGGGACAGATGTGAGGGCAATGAACCAACTGGGTCCAATTAATAGCCCAAGCCCAACAAGTAGTCAAAAGATGATGCGCTTGTTGAAGATGGGAAAACCCATTAAAGGAGTAAGATAGCCCTTAGCCTAATTGAAGTGGTGGATTAGGAAATAAATTTATCATATAATTTGTATTTACAAAATGTCTTTATAATCTACTGTGTTAATAATCTTCTTAAACACTTGAGTTTAGGCTGTTATTCAATCTTTTGCAAATCCTTGGCTTGTGACTTGTCAGAGGTGGTAGAATGATAAAATTATTGGGCAACGATATATACCGTATAATTTATCTCTTTTTTTATCAGTTTAAAATCAATAAATCACACAAATAAACTAACTAATATTCTATCGATTTAAGCATTTCGTAAAATTTCAGTGTGCTTTATACATATTTTAAATTATATTTGTGTTAAAAAAATTATTGATTTTTTAAGAATAATATTTAATTAGGTAATAATTTTTTGATAAATATTTGAATATCTTTTTATGTGATACATAATTTGACTCGCCACTCTTTTTATAAAAGAATGAAATACGAATATTCAATACGAGTGTATCTTTTTGTGTAGGAAAATGAACTTTACGTACAAGAGTATTTGTTTTTCTATAAAATATCAATTTTATCTTATTTGTTTATTTGTATGTGGCTTTGCTACTTACTCGACTTAATCGAATGTTTAAATCGTCTATTTTTTTTCTTCTTAACTTTTTAATATGTGACTCGGCTCATACATACGACTCTGAGATATCTGAGTCAACTATAATTTTGTAGCATATATTTAATTGGATTCAAAAGTTTTTATAACCTACTATCTCCGTCAAAGTGAAAGACCCATTTTTTTTTATTAAAAAGAGAGAGTATTATCTAATAATTTCTGATTC
>JAJJMC010013423.1:17500-24086 GCA_023531435.1 Papaver californicum
TGAATAAATCCTCCTCTATCTGTTCCGGGTCGAGGGCTCCTTCTTCAAACTCCGACTCGTTTTTTTCATATAGAAATCTCTGATCAACAAAAGAACAAGATCCATTTTGCATCATATCTAAGGGATTTCTTGGTTCGGACCGAAGAAGCAATGTCACTCGATCATTATCAAACTGACTGCAATCTTTTTCTGTCCGTGAGGATCCCACCAGAGCGCCTTCTACTTCTAATAGGCCATGAACTAGATCAGAATCATTCTCAACGAATCCATAAGAAGTGATCCCATTTTTTTCATCGGGTCCGGGTAGAGACCAAAGATCTTGAGCGACCGATCCGGCAGAACAACTCAAAAGATAAAGAAGTATCGTTAATTTCTTCATGCTCGTTCCAAGCTCGAAGTACCATTTGTACAAAAAAGAATCCCCTTCCTTACATGATTTCTTCTTCATATAGATAGATATAGGATCTATGGGGCAATTACTTAGAAGTATATTTTGTGCCACAGCCCTTCCTATCTGATAGAAAAGGATCCCATGATCCTGAACCGATCTTACCTGGGATCGCAAATCCCAAGTTTGTCTATGAAGAGCGGATCTAATTGTATTAGTGTCTAGAATGGATTTCTTCTGTGTAATACTAATGGATAGGGCCTCATTGGTAAGTGCTACAAGATCTCGTGCATTGGAGCCCATGGTTATGGCCCCGAATCCATTAGTATGGAACATTTTCTTTTCCAAGTGAAATCCCCTAGTATATGAAAGAGTGAAAAAGTGCTTTCGTTGTTGTGGAATAAGAAGCCTCCGTATCTTAATGCATGTATTTAATTTATTCGGAGCTATTAGAGCGGGATCTACTTTTTGGGGAATATGAGTCGAAGCAATAACAAGGAGATTTCTAGTGGAGCATCTTTCACAATCCCTGGAGAGATAGTTCACTAATAGACCGAGGGATAAGTAATTCGACTCATTCACATACAGATCATGAATGTTTGGAATCCATATTATGCAAGGAGACATTGCTTTTGCTAATTCGAATTGAAGGGTGATATCAAATCGGTCTTTTTTCGGCGTCATATACATAGTTAGCGCATTCGTCATAGTTAGCAGCTCTGTATCAAGGTCATCATCGATATCGTCACTAGCATCAATCTCGATATTGTCACTACCATCAATATCATCAATAAGATAACCTTTAGGCTTGTCATCCAGGAACTTGTTCGGAAATACCGTAATGAAAGGAACATAAGAGTTTGTCGCTAGGTATTTGACCAAATAGGATCGTCCAGTTCCTATAGAACCTATCACTAAAATACCCCTAGACGGGGATAGGGCTAAGCGGAGCGAAAAGGGTTTTCCATGAGATGGGAAATGAAAACTATTAGCCCCACACGAGGTTTGTGAATAAGTGATTGTCTGATAATGAGCAAGGAATATCCGTCTTTCTGCTAAACAGGATCTATTGAACTCATAATTCATTAGATCTTTTTTATGAATGTCAACTAAGTATCGTAAGTAAATTGATCCCGGTTGTTCAACCATTTGATAACCAGAGTCATTCTTTGATAAATGATCACTATGAGTCAGACTCAATAGAATTTGATCAATCCTTTTTTTTGTCGTTAAGGTGGAGAACTGAACCAAGAATTCTCTTTCTTCATCATCAATCGAATCACTGTTCGCGACCCAGGATTCTATTTTATCATCAATCCAATCAACGTTCACGTTTTTTCTTTTTCTTATCAATGAATAGATCTCTTTACTTGTACGACTTAGATATCTCGTATTTCTCGAAAAAGTGATTCGATTGATGGGATTTGGTATGATACTTATGATATCGATGAGATTGATATTCAAATATTTCTTCTTAGAACGTATTGATTTGACCCCATAAGTGGGACCACCACCCAATAGCATGTTGCCACCAGAAGCAGAACCCCGTATTTCTTCTAGAGAATCTCCTAATTGTTCCAGAGCAACTAGAAAGAGATTCTTTAACCAGAAAGAGTTCAGTTCAGATGTAGGATACCTATCCAGAAGTTTTCGCAACTCAATCATGTATGATGGAATCATCAAAGATTTGATCTTTTCGAACTCTGTCTGTAACTCACTAGAGGCCCGGGAAACAAAGAGAAGATGTGTACGAACGAGATATCCAGCAACAAGAAGAAGGAAAAGGATTGAATAGAGGAACTCCCGAGCATTTGGTGATCTCAGATGTATCCATATCAATGGAACGGGTGACTCATTATTTCGATGAATCATTTCTTCGGACAGAAGAAGATTATGTAAACACTTACTCGAAATCTCACTTATCGGATTCCATTGTGGAAGAATCGCCCACAATTTTTTCTGAGGAATTGGCCATGATGTATCTGATCCATGCATAATATCATGAAAAACGGATACAAATTTTTGACTGCTACTTAGTATCGGCAATAGGTCTGAAAAAGTATCTAAAAGGGTGAAATTTAGATATTTGCACCCTGCCGAAGTAAGGAACCATGGCATATATGTTTGTAACAGATTCCATTTTGAGAGATTTGAAAAAGCACTATCTCGTTGAAGGGTTCTATACATCTGCCATTTCTCAACGCATTTCTTTAGACAAAGACTCTGTTTTTTCCTCTTTTCGGATGGTAAATATTTCTCAGAACATGGAGTGTGAATCAAACCCATGTTTGAATTGAAATTGAGATACTGATGCAAGTTCTTCCCTTCTGAATCAGAGAGATTCATATCTGAAAGAGGTTGACAATAAGTTCTTTCAAAATTGACTATTTGTCCCTCTGTTAGAGGTGTTCCAGAAATGTCTGGGATCGAGTAAATAGCTCTACGAACGAATGGATCGGATCGAATTGGAAAATGGAAAGATTTGTACAAGTTATACCTTTCGTCACCACTTTGTGGAAAATCGTTAGGTATGAATATGTTAGATACCTGTGACTCGATTGATGAAATAGTATCTCTCTCCAAAAAAACATGTTTTTTTGGACCGACGCACAAAGAAAAAATGTTGTTGCGAATGAACAAGATATTGAGGAATTGTCCATACGTAAGATCATAATTATTGATACGGGCCTTTTCCACATAAAAAGGGAATCTTTTGTTACAATCGAACCAGAAGTGATGTGGATTATTCAAGAATCGAAGTCGATTTGCTTTATAAAAAGAAGAGATCAATGAACTTCTATGAAATGGTTTCACGGGATTCAGCCAATTGTCTCGATCGTGGGATATCATTGAGAAATAGGAATCGGTGTTATCAAAGTCTTTCCTGCGATTATTTCTAGTATGAAATGAGTCAATCATCCACTTTGGTATCTTATTGAATAAAAACGGTGATATTGTTCCTCCATTGATCAAGAATTTCGATTTTTGGGAAGTATCACGATTATCCAATAAGAAGGGTTTCAATTTATTCAAATGAACGATTTGAACACCTATTGATTCTAACAACTGATTGCAGAGTTGATCATTCGGCCCTTTCAATTCATAGATGTGGATCTCGGACCTATGAATGGGGATATTCCCGATACTCACAATGAAAAAAGGAAGTGACTTAGACAAAAAGAGAAGTGACTTGGACAAAAAGAGAAGTGACTTGGACAAATCTTGTTTGTCGATAACCTCGGACCAATCAATCGAATATTGATTAATACGTAATCGACCGAACACTACTTGAAAACGGCTCTTCTGCTCAGAAACGAAATGTTCCAAATGTTCCTGGAAATTATTGCTCCCGTTGGGCCATTTGTATCTATATGCATTAGGATCCCGATTCATGGATCTCTCGGTTCGAGAAATAAGAGGATCGAACCATTTCTTCTGACTCTTTTTCAAATTCGATAAATGTTGGTTGATCGTATATTTCATTATAGTTCTATGATTCAGAGTATCATTTCCTATTTGATCCCTTTGAATTCCATAAAAGAATCGATTCGATACATTTCTTATGTACCCATAGGTGCTATATTGGATTTGAATCAGATTTCGGATCAATCTATATTGATTGACTGCCTCCATTATGTTGTTGCTAGCAAATACCACTCTTTTTGGTTTTGGATCTTCCAAGTCATTCCCGCAGGAGATCCGGACCGATTTTTTTCTGATCCTTCGATAAAAAGATTCATTCTCTTCATAAAAAATAGGAGGTAGAACCAAGAAAGATTTCTTTTTCGATTCATCCCTGGAGTTGAATACCTCATTCAATAATTTTTTTTTATCCAACCCGTAGGAATCAATAGAAAAGGAAAATCCCTTATGATACACCAGATCCGGCTCGGTTATTGATAGAGTGAATAGATCTGCCATTTCTTGAAATCTCTCTTCTGATTCAAAATCGCGGTGTAACGTGTACCCCCCCCTGTTTCGGTCATGGAATAGATGAAAGAAAGAAAAAAATGGATTTTGGTTCAAGAATGAAATCTTATTGGAACTGGCCATATCCGGTTCATCCTTCGGAACCATATCACATCCCGGATCTGATGAAATAGGATGAATTGAGACGGTATTTTGTAAATACGTAATTATCTTGAATATATCAACCATTTCTTTATTTTCCGATCGTCTGGAAGGGACAAAAGAAACATCTTGTTCTTTCTTCAACAATTTATGATCTCTAGTGGACCTCTCAGTAGGATTCGAACCCAGATGAAGTTCTGACCATCTGTCAGAGAAAAAGGAACGAATTGATTTTGTAGAATTCCCAAGAATTGCTTCGATTTCTTCCGGAAGCAGATGATTATTCATCTGCTTCTCACGTTCCGTGAATAGCCGGGACATTGAGGAATATCCAGAAAGGCATTTCGGGAATCGGTCTGATTTTCTCTCTGTTCGTTCCGTTTGAAGAAAGGAAGGATCCCAAAGAATCGATCTTTCTTTTAGTTGTTGAATCTCTCTTTGATTGATCAATGTGTGATATTCCGAATCCTCATTACTAATCGAATCGAAAGGGTCTCTGGATTGATCAGAAGATCCTTTCAATTGGCTAGAATTCGTTACTTGAACGAAAATAGATCTTGTGGAATCATATTGAATATTTGACGATACATTCCGTACCTTGCTAAAAAACCGATCCTTGCTTACCAACCACACATTGTCTAACCAAATCCAACTCTCTCTCGATACGTTCCTCAAAAAATCCGACTCGTGCAGATTCTTCCCCCAACTAACGAAGATATCTTGGCGGAATTGCCACATATGAAATTGAGCACAATTTTGCAAAGAAATACCCCACTTGTTTCTCGAGAAGAGATGGGAAACATGTTCAATCTCATTTGATTGAATAGTTGACTCAGCTCCTTGTTGTTTGAAGAAACCCTCCACTTCAATTGGTCTTTTTTCACGAAAAGCAGACATGAGATAACAAATCCAGTGTTTCACTAAGATTTCGAATAGCTGGCCCGAATTCAAGTTGATTATGTTTCGCTTCTTCCTCAGAGAAAGACGATCAAACAATTCCCAATCATGGTCCTTGCGGATCGGATCATCCGTATAGGATACAAAAAGAAACTCCAGATATTTGATATCTTTCTCTTTAAATGAGATCTCAATTCCAGCTACGGTTTCCTTAGATATCTTACAACTAGAATTCCACCTTTTTCCGATCCGGTTCCTCCACCACCGCGAACCCCAGTTAGAGTCAGGCATGATACACTTTTTCGTTATTGGGAGAACCCAAGTACTCTCTTTCGGATCCATGAAACAACTCTCAGAGATCTTTTTCCCTTTTGGAAGATAGAGGAGCGAAACAATCAACCTATTAATATTGGAAGACCAAAAAGATTCTTCCGATGTATCATTTCTGGGTCCAATGGAATTCATAGGTATAGGAAGAAGCCCCATCAAATAGAGATTTTTTCTTTCGACCATATTTCGATTGTTAATACGATATATAAGGACCGCTACTACAAGCAGTACTACACCTTTGATCGTGAAATATCGATTGCTTGTTGAACCCTGTGACTCGCGTGAAAGGAGGATACTCCAAATTCGGGGGTCAAAGAGTTTCATAAAACGTTCTTGGTGGAAAAAAATGTGAGTGAAAGATCCCACTGAATCGAATTTGGTCCATGAATCTAAGAAATAGTGAGAATTCTTGATCTCTCTCAATATCTCTCTCAATTCGAAGATCCAGGATTTGAATTGATGTCGTTTCATTGATTCCTGTTTCATTGATTCCTCCTAAAGATTTCATTTCAATTGGAATTTGGTTATTCACGATGTACGATGATCCCTGTTAAGCATCCATGGCTGAATGGTTAAAGCGCCCAACTCATAATTGGCAAATTCGTAGGTTCAATTCCTGCTGGATGCACGCCAATGGGAACGTTCAATAAGTCTATTGGAATTGGCTCTGTATCAATGGAATCTCATCATCCATACATAACGAATTGGTATGGTATATTCATACCATAACATATGAACAGTAAGAACTAGAATTCTTATCAATACTGGAACTCATAGGGAAGAAAATGGATTTATGGATGGAATCAAATATGCAGTATTTACAGACAAAAGTATTCGGTTATTGGGGAACAATTCTCAAGCATACACCATAAAATTGCGTTAGCGAGAAAATTGTACGAA
>JAJJMC010013424.1:0-34198 GCA_023531435.1 Papaver californicum
TAGACCAGTCAAAACTTGTTACCCAACATAAGGAATCGACATAGGAACACAACATATATGGTATCCACATGAAAACCAAAACACACAAACTCCTATGCTTAACCGCGCATAACAGTACCTTGATAACGAAAATTATAATTAAGATTAGCAGGGTCCTATAAGAAATAGTAGAAGGGAATTAACATTCGCAAGAGAGACTTGCCCAATAAAACATATTATTTGGCACATGTTTCATCTGAACCCATTAGTTGGTTCAGGGTTCTCCAACATTAAATTAGACCTTTCTCCTTAAACAGAAATAGTAACCGACCATTCCACTGAAAGAAACTATATATACATATCCCTTAGTAGAGAAAGTTGTATAGGAACCAGTTCCACCCTACAATAATCCAGAAGAACCAGCAAGAAACTGTTACTTACTACGCACTACAATGCGATCTCTTGACCCCCAAGTCCATAATGAAGATCTAAATTTTCCTCTAAGTAATTTAGTTAGGAAATAGATATGGAAAGGTGACCTACAGGTATAGCAACTATAGAAAGGTCATATATGTATTTCAGAAGCATACATTTTTGCGTACCCTATAAAAAAAGAAAGAGGATGAGCACATTACAATAAACTATTCTGAGGCATCAGCCACACAAATCTAGCACTTATGCATCGTTTGTTGTACAACCTTCCAACTTGACGTAGGACACGAGTAATGGTGATATTTCCTAGTTTTGTATCTAATAGTTTTGGTTTCCTTGTTGCTTAAGGATTCTATTTGTTTTTTAGGTTTAGATTTCCTAGTTCTAGTAGTATTTTATTTTTAAGTTTTTCTAAAAATAGGCACCTTAGCACTGCCTATTAACATACATTCTTTTCTTTCATTATTAATAAAAAAAAAACAAAAAGAGAGAAGTTTCTTCTCCAATTATTGGTGTTCTTAGAAAACAACGTTTAGTTGTTTTCCTAGTTGTTTCCTGCTGCGTTAGTTGGCATCAGAGCCTAACCTCGATTTCGAGGGTTTGATCTAATGGTAAACGGCGGGGGAACGTAAACATGAAAGTTATGCAGGGTTTACCATGTAATTCCACCATGGAGAATGCCATACTAGGCAGGGCCATTTCCTAGGGATCCATTCCATGAGGGCAGATGTTGATTGACTCCTTGAAAAAACAAAATAGTTCTTCAGTAGACTAAATAAAACCCAGTGGCGAAATAGATACAAGAGTTGCAAGCTCTGAAGACGGCCAAGGGGATTGAAACAAAAACATGTGAAATGATACATAGTTGAAGATCATCAAACCTCTGTAATTAAGCTTTTTATCTCCACCCGTCACTTGTTTCGCTTGAACCCTAGACTGTTAAAAGGCAGAGGGAAAAAAAGTGAGGTACCAAAACATGGCAAAGCAATATATGCGGAGAAGGAAATAGCCAGTGGCCTCACTTGAAAAGATTCCTCAAATCCATCTTAAACCAACCTGATAACTCCCAAAGCAGGTGGCAACTAACATTATACCTTGCAAGAAGTAAGAACTTAAGCAATTTGCGTTAATTGATCTCGTTTTATGTTCTGACTTTCACATTTTGTTTGTTGTTACTGAATCAACTAATTTTAAAACAACAATTTGGCGTACCGCAACAATAATTCCAAATGGACGAGGCTCAACATCACAAGTTAAAACTTCTTCATCCGATGTAGCTGATAGATTTTGATTAGGCTTTGAAACTTTGATGCACTTTTGTGTGTCTACAAAGTTAAAAAAAACGTCAATGACAGCCAAATATCACAAGTTAGAATTTCTTCATCTGATGTAGCTGATAGATTTAGGCTTTGAAACTTTGATGCACTTTTGTGTGTCTACAAAGTTAAAAAAAAACGTCAACGGCAGCCAAATATCACAAGTTTTACTGAAAGTGTAAGGTAGAAATAGACCGGGTTAATACAACAAGATTCATGGTATTAAAAAATAATGATTCAAAAACTAAATAAGAACAAGCTTAAGCTAAGGACAGAATCAGACCAAGGGTGGTTCAGATTCCCAATACACCAGGAACACATCAGCCATTTTATTTAACGCCCCACACCTAGTACTCCAAAGTCAAGCCAGTGGAGGGCGTGTTGTACTGCACAAACAAAATTTAGCTCGGACGACTATGTTCAGTAACATCAATGGCCTCAGAGCACAAGGTTAGTCAACAGAGGAAAAATCAACTAAAGATCAATCCCCAAGCAAGCTTCCTGCATACAACAGAAAGTAACTTATCATCTTTACCAAGGATTTGTGTTTCCTAACTAGAGACATCAGAGTAGGAGAATCACCTTCTCCTCCATAAGAATCCGAATCAAAGTGGCACTCCAAATAACCTGCAAACTGATATACAAGCATCACAAAGAAACAATAAACGAAAAACACAAAAGATACAGTTCATACCCTGCTCAAAATCAAAATTTCTCCATATGTTCAAAAGAATGGCGTATAAATGTCATTGCAAGTTCTGAATTCAGCAAACGTCCAACAGTAGACCAGTCAAAATTTGTCTCCAACATAAGGAATCCCCATAAGGAAACAGCATGGTTTCCGCACGAGAACCACAACCCAAAAACACCCTTGCTTAACCGTGTGACACTTCCTTGATAACAAAAATTATAATCTAGATTAGCAAGGTCATATAGGAAAAAATAGAAGGAAATTAACATCCACAAGAGAGACCGACCCAATAAAACAGATAATTTGGCGCATGTTTCGTCTGAACCCATTAGTTGGTTAAACATGACTAAAGCAAAAAATCAGATAACAAGGAACATGATGCTGAAAGAAACTATAAATACATAAAATTAGACCTTCCTCATTAAACTGAAATAGTAACCGACCATTCCAGATGCTGAAAGAAACTATGTATACATATCACTTAGTAGAGAAATTTGTATAAGAATCAGTCCCACCCTAATGAAGACCTACATTTAGTTAGGAGATATATATGGAAAGGTGGCTTACATGTATAGCAACTATAGAAAGGTCAAATATCTATTTCATCAGCATACAATAAACTATTCCGAAGCATCAGTCACACAGATCTAGCATTTAGGAATCATTTCTTGTACAACCTGCCGAGCCAGTACAAAACCACAAATTGCTAGGGTCAAGGGCAATAGATCTCACCCACATCAAATGAACTACAAAAATTAAATGAAATGATACTAGTTATTTAAATTTCGATTATCGGATGCTGCAGATTGAAATTCAATAAGCGCTTCGCAGAAAATAGACAATGTGGGTAATTTGCAGTTAACAAGGCATAATAACTCATATTTAGCCTATAGTTTTGTGTAAGCTGGTCAAAAAATAAATTAACAGATCGTTTTTTAGGGAACGTAAACATGAAAGTTATGCAAGGATTACCCTGTAATTCCACCATGGAGTATGCCATACTAGGCAGGGCCATTTGCTAGGGATGCATTCCATGAAGGCAGATGTTGATTGACTCCTTGAAAAAACAAAATAGTTCTTCTGTAGACTAGATAAAAACCAGTGGTGAAATAGATACAAGAGTTGCAAGCTCTGCATGACAGCCGAGGGGAATGAAAGAAAAACATGTGAAATCAATACGCACCTTTCTGATGAGCCTGGAGCAGTCATGAGAGCTCCATGTGTGTTTCTAGACGGAACCGTACCTGTATTGTTTCTGGAAAACATAACACCTGTAAGTTTTTCCATGAACGAAAATACCTTTATATATAATTTAATGTTCTCATAAGCACGGCCATATAATCGAACTAGACCCGCAAAATAAAGAACAAAACAGATGCAAAATCAAGTAAAAAAACTAAAGTTTGCTCAATAGGAACGCAATTTTTACTCCGTTAAGGAAGACCTTAAAAGCGCCTTGACAGTGGATTGTTGATATTTGTAGACTCTCTGGATGTAAAAAATAAAACTTTAAAACCCAATGAAAATTAAAAAAGAAGAAGGTTTTGATTAAATAAAAGTTAAAAGGATGTTCGAGAGGAAACTTAGTCATTAATAGAGAAACTGATAGATGAATCCCTGAGTCATTCACATACCCTATGCAAGATATTTGATGAAATAGGAAGTCAGCCAAAAGACCATCATGCTTGTCAATTTACTAAATCTAAACGACCAATAGACAAAATCACACATAAGTCAGACTAATATAGTCCAAAATAAAGAACTTACTCCATATATCTCCAAAAGGAGTTCATCCATTTTACTCAAACACTGAACAACAATATATGTACATTCTGTAATCAGGATAGGATCATTGATCAACCTGTTCTGCCACAAAGTGAAACAGAATAAACACATTAGTTAAGAACAATTTCAATATCATGATCCAACTATAAATACAACGTATATACTAAAAATATTTGTTCAAATGGTTCATACGAAATGATTTGTGAGAAAAACATTTACATACCTTATTTCCATCAGCACCTAGTCGTTCAAAAACATAATCAAGTACCTACAATAGAAATTAACCAATTTGCGAGAAGATAAAATTGCCGTACTAAAAATCTTAGTTCAAATGGTTCATATGAAATTACTTGCGAGAAAAACATACACATACCTTATATCCATCTGCACCCAAACGTCCAAACACATAGTCAAGTACCTACAATAGAACTGTCTACTAAAACCACTTCAAGCTTCAGTTTTCAGTTTCATTCAGAAGTTATAAGTAAGCAACGAAACAAACTAAGGTTAATATACATTATATTGAAAGCGTACATAAAATTCCACACTCTGAAATTGATAAAGAACATTGGTATCAAATACAGTGCATAGTATTTCATCAATATTGCATCAGTATCACCCATAATCTTTACAGTTCATTCCAGCATAAACAATGGTTTAAACGATGAATAGAAAATTTGAGCCAAAATAAAGCTTGTAAAGAACAGAAAACACAGAGCACGCAAGAAGATAAAACCACTCACTAAGAGAGCCAAATAAAAATATTAAAACCCATATATAACGGTTAATAGGAATGGGTATTCAATAGCAGCAAGTTAAAAAGGAGGTGCAGGAAAAAACTTAGTCATCAAAATCAAAATCAACACATAGGTCAAACGCTGGGGCAATCAGATATGTTATACGTAAGCCTGGGTGAAACAGAAAGTTGGTTTTATAGGAGGAGGCACAACAAAAGCATTGTGAGCCCCGTTTTGCGTATCACCAGAAGCGCAAGAACCTACACTGAACAATGACATGCAAGTAAGAACCACAGATTGAAAAAATCAATGATGGGTACTTTATCGGAACCATACCGGCTACGAATCACCAAATTTCAGTAATTAAAAAAATTAGAGACAAAAGAGCAAAAGTTACGTTCCTCTTGGTTTTATAGGAGGAGGCACAAGTAAAGTACTGTAAGCCTCGTTTTGCATATCACCAGAACCTTAAGAACCTACACTGAATAATGACACGTAAGTAAGAACCACAGATTTTAACAGTCAATTTATAAACCCTGGCTCCTCCCTTATCTTAACAATACCGTACCAAACTACTAATATACCAATATAGTACAAAGACAGAGATACAGAAACTCATCGAAGAATCCCTTGTCCCTGGGGCTTTCATATACATGCTCTATCTATGCAAGATTCCTGGAGAAATAGGATGTTAGTCAAAAGACCATCACTAGTTTAATTACTAAATCTAAATGACCAGTGGACAAAATCACACGTAAGTCAAGCTATTATAGTCCAGATTAAACCGCTTACTCCATACCTATCAAAATGAAGTTCAGCCATTTCATTCCTTCACTGGACAGAAATACATGCACATTCTGTAATCAGTATTGGATCATCAAACTGTTGCCACACAGTGAAACAAAAAAAGCACATTAGCCAAGAAAATTCATGATCCAACGATGATGTAACAAATGTGCTAAAAGTTTTGGTTTAAATGGTTCATATGAATTGACTTGCGCGAAAAACATATACATACATGTCCATCAGCACCTAATCGTCCAAATCCACGTAGTATGTCATCAATCCAAGTGAAAAGACTAGAACTTAGAATGTCTCTTCCTCCAACAATTGGCCAGCACCGTGAGGTCTTTCAGTTCTAAAACTGGAAGAAAAAAACTTAGTCAGCAATACCGAAATCAACACAGAAAGTTGGTCAATAAACCATCATTCAATCTAAACAGACAGAAATAAAAATCAAACATGATGCAAATTATGCTTAAAAAGAGGGAACTTATTCTTTTTACTGATGATTTGTGTTTCCTCACTTGGGATAAATTTATATAGTACCATCCTTTGCTCGTAGTGTGAAAGCAAAATCAAGGTAGGATAATCAACCTCTACACCACATCAACCGAATTCAACTGGGACTCAGAAAAAGCCTTTCTCAAACTAAGCTGCACATTTCCTAATACGTATGAACACTATGAATCCAAACATGGATCCTAAACACCAGAGTCTGAAACAAAGATATTTAATAAACTCACAAGTTCGAAGGTGATTACACAACCTATTGTTGTAAGCACATCCCTAAATGGCTTCAGATAATAGATATCATGACGTTGTCCTGTCTATAATACCCTTCTGTTGTTCAATTACAGAAACATGCAACCACGTCAACTGTAGAATCAATACAAAAAAGATGCCAGCACAGAAACCTAAAGCAGAATGACAAGACAGGAATAAAAAACTAATTTTACAAACATGCATCAACTATTCAACCACGCATTGCAAATGTGTGTTACTTTTACAAAGCATAACCAGAAACAGATCATTCATTCTCCTTGGCATTGTTTTCCATGAAGGAAAACTTAAAATTTCAAACTTGCGTATCCCTTATTAAAGCTAATCTCAGATAAGTAAATCTCCATGCATCCTCTCCGAAGAAAAACCTACCACCCATCATTTTAAATGTAAAACATATGTATATACAACAAGACAACAGAGATCATGTTATAACTCAACAAGAAAAGTGAAACCCTGAGAAGAACCGAAAAACCTATGTGTATAGAAAAAGCAACAGAGATCATGTTACGACTCAACAAGAAAAGTCAAACCCTAAGAAGAACCGAAAAAGCTGATATGATATCATATTCTCAAGATCATATAACAAAACAACAGAGAGAAACTAAGCAATCATGAAGGCAGTTAACATAAATATTACCAACACATGGAGAAAGCATGTTATGACTCAACAATAAACCTGCGTTGAAAATTGATCTACAGTGAAGTTAGCATGTGGGTAGGATAAGGTACCCAAAGAGGAACCAAAATCGCACCAACTAAAACAAACAAAGATTAGAGAAAAACTTGAAAAACATAGCTTGCTTTCTGGATATGTCTTTGACATGGATAGCTCACTCATGCACACTGCCAAACCTGAAAGAAGACACGACGGTTTTAGTTGGTTGAAGTATTCGGTATGAAACTAACCAGAAGAGAAATGAGACCATTATGAAATGTTGAACAACCAAGAAATTCAGTGCATGAACTGGTTTCCAATCAGCCACCTCCATGAAGTTTACATTCCTGAAACCTATTACAGAGAATCAAAGATAACAAAACCAGACCTTATAGCAGCTGTCATCCTCACTTCCATGGAAGCCACATCAGATCTCTGATCTTGCAAGTGAAATCATTGACATTAGATAATTCAAAGAGTATGAATATGCAAAATCTCTAAATAACAGCCAAGACTCGAAGTGTTCCTAACAAATATTTACAAAAATACACAGGCATGAATGTGATCAAAGACAAATGGTTTACAAAGACCACCCAGAAACACAGCAGAACCAAACATTCATATCATTGTACCACATAAACTATATTATGTCTTGCAGTGCTTTATACCTTTCGTAATTTGATCAACAAGCTCCTCTACTCCGGCAACATCTGATCCTACTTCCCCGGCTTCATCTGCAGCGACGCTTTGTAAAGAACAGCTGCTCTGGGAGTCTAGGATACATCAATTAATGTTTTAGTAAATTACCTAGGAATAACATCAGTTCTTAAATTTTTATCTTGGAACTAAATGTGTGTACCAATGTGAAAGAAGTACCTTTCCAGTTTTGTGAGGAAGAACTACAGTACCATGATTCATAAACCAACTATAAATTAAAAAAGATTAAACCAAACTGTAAATGGGATAAATATTTACCTCGGATCACTTCTTCAGGGGAACTTTTGCTGACGAGACATTTGCATATTCAAGGTCTATAATTCTTCCAGGTTGTACATCTAAGCAACATTCTTTCGTGAGTCCTTTGCAAAGCCTGACACTAAGCCTGCCTCCGTCCTAATGGAAAGTAAATTGGAAGCAAATCAGATCTAAAATATAGAGCTCAAACAGGTGCAATGTAAAATCAACTCAAATAAGACCTGAATAGCTAGAAAGATGCCAATGAAGAATTGGTTTACCACTTTTCTAGGGAAAGTGAATCGTTTATTCTAACAGGTAAAACAGTCTGATCAATTACAACTTTTCAAAAAGAGAAAAAAGTGAAGATCACATTTAAGAAAGCACAATAGAGACATCATCGAAGGTAACAACAAATGTAAGTTCAAAAGGAGAAGCAAAGTTCTAGTTGCGGATTACAAAGCCGTTGTCTAATCTAGATCACATATGATTGAGCAGACTCCTTTTCTGAAGTGACCACATCACTTGGGTTAATACGATAAATGTCAATTTTTTAATACAGTAGTATCTTACAAAACTCCAAAAACTGGTGCATACTTATATGTGCTCTCTTAGAAAGTGTAATATACACATATGGACTTGTGAATAAACAGAGATAATTACATAACACAAGTTAAGTAACAAATACATTACACACATTCAAATTCCCATATAATTCATGATTATAGAGAAATAATCATGGTCTAAGAACCCCTATTCTTCATGTCAACTATTACATTTAATATTAACCAGTACCCAAATGTTATATTATTATCATACAATGAGTCAAGTGAAATGGGGTGTGTTTTATGTCCCAATATCAAGCAAATTCTAGATTCAAAAAGCATAAATCCATTATCTCACCAATTTAAGGTTTCTCAGTAACACAAAGACAATGAAAATTAGGAAACCAAAACTAATACAGATGAAAATAGATCATACAAATACAAATCCATCAAAACCCCAAATCTAAATTAAACCCTAATTCACAAAACACAAGCTACACAGTAAATCACACAAATTACAAAAACAGGAATACAAAACGAACCCCCAATTTACAGAGTCATCGAGTTAGTACTTTTAATTTCACCAAATATCAACAAATTTAAGGACGAGAAAATATGAAGATGAATCAAAAATCTAGTACAATAACGAATTAATCCACACGAATCTAAGTTTCTCCCTAAGTTTTGTCCGAATTTGAGCCTTAAACTAGAAATTTGAACAAGTCACTACAAAAAATTAAACAAAAAAAAAATCACAGAAGAGGAATGTTACGCAGGAATATAGAAAGTTCTTATATTAATTTCCTTGTTGTGATCCATACAAATTACAAGAACATTAAGAAAATGATCAGGAAATATGAAATTTCAAAGTAAGAAAGTGAAAGAGAAAACTTATATTGGTTCATTGATTCTTCAAAAGATAGATCTGGACATGATCAACCAACTTGATCGATCTTCAGTTCACTGATTCCATATACATCATCAGATCTTCAATTACCAAACTCTAATAAGAAAAATGTTGATCGGTCTTCAGAACTATCAAAACCCCTAATTCTTGTCCGTTCGCCCTAAACAGAGAACCTAAAATGAAGAGAGAAAAGAGAGTTTATGAACTGTATATTTATAGAAGTTTCTAGTAATGTTATTTGACGGTTTAAGGTACTGCAGCTGTCAGGAAACTAGCCGTTGCGAAGAGAGATTCGCTAAACAGAAATACGGTAGGCTGTTCCTTGTATGACAGTATGAGTTGTATCCGTTTCTACGTGGGTCCTATGTGAATTAGCTAAGCCAAGCAAGTGTATCAAGTTTAAAGTATCAGCTTATTGTAACCATATATAATTTACCGTTATGCATTACCTGCCAAGTTGTTAAGCAATTGGTTTAATAACCCTTAAAATTTTATTTATCGATAATGAATTTGAAGCTAGTTATTTAGTGATATATTCTTTTTACAAAGTTCTATATTCCAACCAAAAATTAGAGTATTTTGAAATACCAAATATAATCGTCTACTAATTTAAATTAGAAGGCTAATTTAGGGGCTCCTTGATTTGTAGAAGGGCTCCAATGTGAGGTAGGGTGACCTAAAAATGCATTAAGGGGTGTCCTAGGGGCTCCAATCTCATATATTAAATGTCCATATTACTGTTCTATCAATTAAAAAGTCTAATTTGCCATTCAATCAATTAAAACCTAAACCTAAACAAAACCTTTCCAAACCGTAAACCTCAAAATTTCTTTCCAACTTCTCCATCACTCTCGTATCTTAACTTCTCCATCAGTTCCCAACCGTAAACCCAATTTCTCCATCGAAATTCTTCGTCGATTCGAAAAATTCTTCGTCGATTAAACTCCAAAAATTATGATGAAGAATCATACTAAAGGTGTAGAAGGTAGTAGTGATGCCAACCAAAATCAAACTTTTCAACCTAATCAAGAGATTGAAGAACAGATCGGTGGTGATAATCAAAATCAAACTCCGAAACAAAAAATGGTGTATCTAAGGTATTGAACAAAACCCATGTTATTTTTAGAACCCAAAAGTGATTGATTGGCATGTTTGATTGATGTTTTTGTTAAAAAAAATTGGTTACATAAGAATTTACGGTTGGGTTCGATTAGAAAACCCAACCGTAAAACAATGGGTAGGAGATGAAGAGAAAATTTTACGTTGGGTTCGATTTTGAACCAAACCGTAAAAAAAATTGCGCAATTTTTTTTTTGAATTTTACGGTTGGTTTTTTCTCAAAACCCAACCGTAAACAAATTTGCACCAATTTTTGAACTTGAATTTTACGGTTGGGTTGGATTCATTTTTCCAACCGTAAATATTTCTGTGTATGTAAAAAAAAATTGTTGTGGATTATTTACGGTTGGGTTCGATTGGAAAATCCAACCGTAAATGCTTCTGCTTAGTTAAAATTTTTAGTGAGGATTATTTACGGTTGGGTTGGATTGTCAATTCTCAACCTTAAATTCTCCTGTGTATGTGATGTTTATTATTTACGGTTGGGTTCTATATGTGAAACCCAACCGTAAAAAGTTCTAAATTTTCAAATTGAAGTTGTTTGAGTTGAATTGCTTGGAAATTATCTAACTTGTATTGCTTGTATGTTGTAGGAAACATAAGAAGAATAGGGGTAATAATTTAACACCTATTTATCACACTCCAACCCCTCGCCACAGAGTTCATTTAGGGGTAGCTAATAGAGGCTTGAGAAAGAGCCATAAATCGACTTTTGAGGTAGGGGGTGGTAGTTCTCCTCAACTTGCACAAGAGGAATACAATGTTTTCCAAGACTTGGAAGATCTACCTGTTTTCAGTGGAGATGCTCTTGTGATTAGAGAACCACCACAAGAGCAACAATATGAGGAAGAAGAGACGGTCAGAGAATAATTTTTCCCTCAAGGCAAAGGTAAAGAAATTGTTGTTGGTTCTACTGAACCAAGACTGAAGGAAAAAAAGCCAAAGAAGCAGCCAGAACCGAAAGGGAAGCATATTTCCAAAGGCAAAGACGTGTTGTGGCCTAAGAAGAGGAATGGGAGACCTTAGGGTGAGGCCCCAGACAGGTATGCTATATTATTTGGTTATCCCCATTCATCGGCTGCCAAAGTTGCTGAGACGAGGGTATTAATCTAAAAACTTCTCATATTTTGTTAAATTTACGTTTGTTTAACTTTAAGTTAAAAAAAATTATTTTTATTCTTTGTAGGATCATACACAGGCGATCAAGAAATTGGTTCGTCAAAGGGCTTAACATTGGCCCTTAGCTGAAGAATGTATGGCCGTCCAAGTTCTCGTAAATGGTACCGGGTTAGCTCTCGGAATTACCAATTCGATGTTGGAGTATGACAGTGTCACTTGCACAGTATTCAGGGAACGTTATTGGCCTGAAACCGATACGTTTCATGTCCCATTCGGCGAGATGACAATAACGCCGGATGATTTCCAGTCAATTATTGGCTTACCAGTTGAAGGTAAATCTGCGTATGAAGATTTTGACAACAACATGTCATGGAGTGATCTTTCTGTCCTTGTCAAAGATACACTTGGATGGGAGAAGAGAGAAGCCGAATCAGAGTTTAAATTGGCTTATGGAGATAAACCGGAGGCAGCAACGAAGAAAGGTCTAGGTATGACCAAGAAGATCTTGTTGCGTAGTCTCAGGGAGAAGTTTGGAGGAACCCGGCAGTTGAAAAATGATGGGGTCGTCATAAATGAAACCAGAGCTATGTGAACAGCCAGAGCGTATCTGCTATATATGCTCGGCACCATCTCACTTTCTACAGTGGTTGGCGGATGATCTCCAGAAGACGCATGAGTACTCATGGGGAACTGCCAGCCTGGCTTACCTACTTGCAACCTTAGAAAATCTTTGAAGGTTAGGGGAACTGAGATTTCCGGGAATACTAGTCTTCTTCAGGTAATTTATTGTTGGAATTTCAATGTTTAAATTCAGATTTTTTTTTGCACATTATCTTATATTAATATTTGTTATCTTCATAGACATGGGTCTATGATCACTTTCCGAGCCTGGCTCCTAAAACGAAGTCAAGCGGTGATGGTACTGGACCTACAGGAAAGAAATTCATCTTCACCGGTACTCATCCAAGGCATAATGAAGTGCAAATAGCAAAGATGAGAAGTGAAATTGATGCTTTCACCGTTGAAGATGTTTTTTTTGATCCTTATGTGAAGATTAACATAGATGATGATGGAGATGTTGAAGATTTACGTCAATTCTCGGACGTGGCAGGCTACAACGAGCCTTTGCACCATCCGTTTGGGTTCGTGATGTGCAACCCCCGTCGAACTCTCCGACAATGTGGCTATGTCCAAACAAAGTTAACACACGAGGCCTTTAAATTGTGTGTGAATAGATCGATGATCGAAGGCCAAAGCATCGTGCTCAACTACAACCCAACGCCTTCGGTCGCGGTTTGGAACAACCGCTATCAACCGGATTACCAAATCCAAATGCAGGAGGTAATTTATCTCCGGGCACAAAAGAGGCTGCATAAGATTACTTGGATTGGTATCGTCATTTTGGTCATCCAAATGTCATTAACATTGATCCAGAAACTATTAAAATACTTCAAAGGGGTGAAGGAAACAACAAAGAAGATGGTTTTTGGAAGAAAGCATATCTCAATTTGGTATGTAAATTACTTTTGTTATTAATGTTTTTAAGATTTATTACTAAAGACTCAACCAACTTTTATTTTCATATGTGAATAGAAAAATAAGGTGAAAAAGAAAGCACTTGCATTGGAAGAGTCTATCACTCCATGCCTAAGTAGAGTTCATGTGACGACGTCTGACCAATTGAAGAACCTGCAAGCCAAAATTGGGAAGCTTCATGAAGCTGACGAAGATGAGACGGCAAGAAATTTAAAGAGGAGTAGAGCCGGTATAAGAATGCGACTACTAGCCGAAGAGAGCCGCAACCTAGTGATGAAGAGACACATGATGAAGCCGAGGATGTGCAACGTGGTGCTCATACTCGTGGCGGTCGTGCAGGTGCTCGTACTCGTGGCGGTGGTGCTGCTCCTCGTACTCGTTGTCCTAAGAGAAAAAAAAAGAGCTCGTCAAACTCATCGACAATCCCCTCCTCCTTCTCCCTAACTCTATGTTTACTATAACAATTGCGTCAAACTAAGGGTTTTTTTTGTGTGGGTGTATTATATACATTATATAACACAAGTTAGAATGTATGAGAAAGTTTTTATCTTTAATTTGTCTAGCTCATGTTTTATTTATAAAAATTTCAATTTGGAAACCAAGCAAAGGAAAAATCAAGTCAAAAACCAAAAAAAAAAAATCATATTTACGGTTGGGTTTTGGCTGAAAACCCAAACGTAAAACTGTAAATAGGAAAAAATGACAGTTTTACAGTTGGGTTTTGGCTGAAAACCCAAAAACCGTAAAACTGTCATTTTTTTTCATGCCAGACTTACGGTTGTGTTTTCACCCAAAACCCAACCGTAAATATGAATACCAATTTTACGGTTGGGTTTTCAGCCAAAACCCAACCGTAAATTCTCCTGGATCATTCAAAATTGGATTCTAGTACTTGTGTTGTTTTCGGTTTTTCTTTGTTCGAATGACCCAATTTACCTTCAATCCAGTTAAAATGATTGAATAAGTTTGAAAATTTGATTTTTAATCCCAAATTTTACCTTAAACTCAATGCTCCAAAAGATGTTTTACGGTTGGGTTGGGAAGCCTAAACCCAACCGTAAATTTTGGATGAAATTGTAAACCCAACCGTAAATCATCTCGGATAAGATTTTTTTTTTAGATTATTTACGGTTGGGTCCGATGCTAAAACCCAACCGTAAAACTGTTACGATTTGGTGTTCATCCATTGTTCTTCTGTTTACGGTTGGGTTGGGAAGAACACCCAACCGTACATAGCTTTTACGGTTGGGTTCGACATGAAAACCCAACCGTAAAATTCTCTGAATCAAAAATAAATCATCTTTTTGTCCGTAATTTCATCCAATTTGAGCCATTAAAAGACCAAGAGTTTAAGTTAGATGAATCTCAGTTATGCTCTGGTTGATTGGATCAAAATCTAGGGGTTTTAAGAAAACACTACAAAGTTATCTTACATTTCTTCTAATTTTTCTTCCCACCAAACCAAAAAGAAAAAAATTTGAATTGATTTGATTAAGTTTAAGATTATGTTCGATTAATCATGATTAGCTTAATCTATTAGCTTATTAGTTTTACTAACTAATCAGGGGTATTTTAGCCATTATGAAAATATGATGGATAAGGGATTTTTGAATTTTACTTCAAATGTCTCTATTTCGTCTTATTATGGGAGCCCCTCTACAAATGTGGGAGCCCCTAAATTAGCCTTCTTAAATTACTACTGTTAATATTCAACAATTTAATTTCCGACATACCAAAAAAAAAAATCCATAAAAGTTTATTTTTAACTGAACATTTATCATAGGGATTCAAAAGACTTTCATCCTAATTCGAACTCTAGATAGATTATAATACAAGCATGCTGCATGTGGTTATAAAATTCTACGATAGTTACCAAATCCATATCACACAAAACTATCCCATCATGTTATATGATACAGAAAATTAAAATTGTGTCATAAAACATAAACGTACAATCGCTACATTGAAATCAAACTTTATACAAGATAAATTAAAATATAAAAACCATCTTTATAATAAGTTTTATTATATCTAAAACATATTCATTAAGAGAAATTATTAATTAAAAATCAAACACAAAAGCAAAAGCAAATGAGGCACACATTTCCTACAACCAATGGACAAACAAAAAGAGATCCACACATAAAAGCACACAATATAAGTAGTACATGGCTTCATGCACACCAATCACGAACTATGCATAGAGGTGAGGATTCTCAGTAAGATGAGCTATAAAAAATGGGAATTTCTCCATATATCCTTCTCTCCCTGCATTCAATAATTCTTCATCAATAACAACATTTCCTTTCGGGAAAAAAGTTGATTTTATCTTACAAATTGATCCACCATCAGGGGTAGCATCGAACTTAACCTCGTGGGAAACACAATCGATCTGGTCACCAAATGCTTCACACTCAATTCCAACATACTTTATTGCGTAGTTTTCTTTGTCCATAAAGTCTAATCGATTTTTTATATGTTTCACTGGATATCCTGGAATACATAAAATACAAATAAAAACCAACTTCTGGGTAATAAGCAAATGCATGCTCTAGAAAATTCATGATCACAATATATATATATATATATGTACTTAATTACATTCGACGAAATTAACTTGTTAAATGCTTCCTGGACCACCATCTCCTGAGAAAACATTACAGCTTTTAACCTCTAGCATGATCTTAGGCATCAAGTTGTGGCTATCAAGGTACAATGCGTGAAACAACCTATGAGGTGCTATCGAGCAAGTAAACTCTTTAAAAGTGGTACCAGCCATATTGCTACACAAAATAAGATTAAACAAGAACTCGAACAAATTAAAACAAGAGATTGTTGAGAAAGGTTTAGGAATCTAGCTAATGCGTGTTTATTGATGAATTTGTAAAGATCATACTAAGTGTATTTATAGAGTGGAAGTTAGAAGTAAGGTCTTGGGTCAAAGTTAAGTTGCTTAAACCCAAAATGGAATGCGTCAGAACTAATGTTATAAAAATGTAAAAGTTGGCCATTTCCATTGAACATTTCAAATGTTGAAAGATTATCTATATTTACATTTTTTTAAGGTATCAATTCTGATTTGCATTGACTAACTGTGTTTAACCTCAAATCCTAGCCCGGACTTTATAGCTAAGCAGATATACCCCGAACTCACGTGTTGCACAGGAGTCCTATGAAAGAAACTTTGAATTTTTTTCTGTACGATTTTTCTTATGAGCTGAGAAATTAGGCCATGTCCCACGAGGCTTAGTTTTCAGGTCGACAAGTAGATGTACCTACGACTACGAGTGGGTCAATCTCAATCAGTTTTGGTTGGGATAACAGTTTCAGAAGTGTTTGGACCGTTGATGTATGATCCACATCCCAGTAATAGTAACACCCATTTACTTAAGAGAGAGTTTGGATTGTTGATGCATGATCCACAATCCTACTAAAGTTATTAGTTTCCTGAAAAACAATCTTTTCCAAAGAAAATATGTTATGAGCGTCCAAAGGGGCGCGATCAGATTAAACGACCAAAGACTAAAATTTTTAGTCTTGGCCCAGCCCAAGAATAGCCGTGTATAATCGGGCGGTATCTTAGCAATTCGCCCGTGTTGAGCGGTATTCCAGTGTAGCACTTAGGGGGACGGGAGAAATTCTAGCGTAACGCTTGCGCTAAACGGTCTCCTAGCGTCTCGCTCGATGTGGGGCAGAATGCTAGCGTAACTCTTGTAGTTGGACGGTATCCTAGGATCACGCCAGAGATACGGGCGGTATCCCAGAATCGCGTTTGGTCGGGCGAAGTACTAGCATCGCGCCTAGAATAGTTACAATCGTGCAAACCAAGTGTGTGACTTGAATGGGATGGGCGGTGTCCTAGCACACCGCCTGGGATTCCAGGCGAGCTGCTAGGAGCCCGCCCCATTCTATCTTCTTATATGTAGCAGCGAACCCTTATGTTTCATACCCTCCTGAACCCCAATTGCTTTTGACTCCGCTTAAGGTATTTTGAAACATCCAAGCGCAATAAATCAAGGTAATTTCTAATTTCTTTTGTTTTTTTTTTAAATTAAATTTTGTTTTGTAAATTAAATGTAGAGTATGTTTTATTATTAGGTTTTGTTAGTTAAATTGGTTATATATGTTGAATAATTAAACATGTGATTATGAAATTCAGATAATTTTGAGGGTATGAAACATGTGATTATGAAATTAGGTATTAGAAATTGTAATTATTGAATTGGGATAATTTTTAGGGTTTATGATTATTGTAAATTGGGTATAAAAAATTGATGATAATTTGTTGAAGTGTAGATATAATTGATTAGATTGTCTTGAAAATTTCAGAATTTGGAATGTTTATGTTTTAAAACCTATGTGTATGGAAGAATTTGCAATTAGTGAATTTTGATGATATTTGGTACAATTGGGGCCTTGAGATTGAAGTATTTGGTTAATGATGAATTTTTCTTCAAGAATGTTTGATTTTTCTATGTTGGTACATATGATTATGTAATTAGATAATTACTTTTGTAATTATGTTATTCCTTGATTTATTGATTATTGTAGATTTTTATCTTTCTGCATTTGTGGGGATTACTCATGATTTTCAATGTTGTATGAATTGTTTGCCCAGATGTCGAGCAATGTGACGTCCAGATTCGTTGGCCGAAGGAAGAGGGCCAAGAAGACTAAAGTCGTGGAGGATTCAGATGACGACCGTATTATTGAAGAAACGGTCGATGTTCCCGGGTTGGAACATTATACAGTTGTGGAAGATACTGAGGATCACGTCTTCACCATTATAACGTATTCAATAAATTCCCATTTCAAGTTTTCACATCGTGGTTCCCTCAAATCCGTCCTTCAGACCTACCAAGGAATTTTTAAACATGCTCCTAGGGTCAAATATATTATTGAAAAGGGAGGAATGGGACCGATTACTGTCCATAGATGTAGTAGATTCATCCCATGCACTTATTGACTATATTGTTAAGCGCTTTTGGGATACGACAAACACTTTCCACTTCTCGTTTGGTGAGCTAGGGTTCACTCCCCTTGATTGGGTAATATTGACAGGATTTAGTATTGGTGTTGGTAGATCTGTTCAGTATGATGCAAAGAAGTTTCAATTTGAATATGTCCGAGAGCATATATTTCATGAACTCAAAGATAGTGTGGTTTGTAAAAGAGAAGGTATTTCGTGCCAGTAGGTTTCAGTTGCAATTACTGTCAAATTTTTGAGCACATATTTTGATCAACAAACTTTGACTGCGGCTAACAATGATAGTAGGCTTGCTGATAGAGTGGCCAGAGCCTTCTATATGTATGTTTTGGGTCAGTTCTTCTTTTCAAATGCAAAAACCTATATTGATGCTGGATGGTTAGCTGATTTTGAGGATCTAAATGTAGTTGACCAGTATGACTGGGGTTCTCCCGTATTTTCTAAATTGTATTCCGGTCTCGCCTCATCTGGCAGGGGACAAAAGTCATTGGCCGGACCCTTCCAAATTTTGGAGGTAAATTTATTAGTGTATTCTATTAAATTATTTTTTTGTTTCTCAATTATTTATACCATTGGTTGTCATGGTATTATAGTTTTGGGGGTACGAATTTCTGGGTGTTTGTCGGCCTAGGAACCGTTGGCCTGAGAGTGAACATGAGTGGCCAAGATGTCGTCGGTGGACGGGAAGCCGGAGGAAGGGTATTGACATTGTTCTTTTAAGGACTGATCTGAATCAGTTGTCTGTAGACTCTATGACCTGGCAACCGTGGCAAAATGCAGACCACGTCCTGGCATCTAAAATTGGACGGAGAGTTGTACATCTGTCTGGGAGAAGGGCAATATTCTTTTGGCTAGCACCGTGAGTTTATAATTTATTTTCAGTCGATTATTTTTTATTTTCTTTGCATTTTGGTTAACTAATTGGTTTATTTGTTTATTGTACTTTTCTTGGATAAAGAATAATATGTATCTCGGAGATCGGTGTTGGAGACAGAACAATCCAACAGGTGGCGTTCCTCCCAACCCCCCTAGTTGTATTTCCAACTTAAGAGACGACGTGTTTGAGGAGATGAGCGTAAACTGTCAGGTCCCTGCTAGTGAATTAGTACGTGTCGTTAAGTATGTTCAGTATTTTGAGTATTGGCGACATGTTACTAACCTGTACAAATATGCCACGAAAGTCGATTGGGAGGTTGAAACGTACGGTTATGCTGGTGACCGTATTAAACACAACATCCAACGTCGTCGTGAACATGTACCCATTCCTCCCCCACAACAGCTACCATACGTAAGTATACAACAAAACAATATAAATTTCATTTTAGTATACAATGATGGTTCATTATTTGATTTCATAATTTTCATCAAAGGTCGAGGCTTATGATTTAGTTCAAGAGTTGACTGATTTTACCCAAGAGTTTCATGAATTTACGTTAAATGAAACTAAGGATAGGATGGACTCTTTCATTGCCAAAGAAGTAGAATTACAAGGTCTACGAAATGAGGTTGGCATGTTGAACTCACAGCTTGCCCATTTTCGTCAACAACAACTACCCATTGGGTTTGGCACGTATGCTCAGAATATGCCACCACCAATGTGGAACACCATGGGTCAGGGATCTTCATCAACAATGCAATCAAATAACTATAATACCAGACCATCTATGCCTCCATTTATGCCCCCGCGCTCGGCGTTGGAGAATCAAGATGCGGAAGAGTAGTTATTCATTAGCATTTAATTGTTAGTTGAATATTAAACTATTTATTTTCTCAGATTTGAATTGTCTTTTCAAATAATTTTTCTTACATTTATAATTGTTTAATTTATCATTTATAATAGTTTTGTCTTCTCAACCGACATTTCATATCACCCATGTGTATGTCTACCCCATAACTCTGTTTTTGCATTAAAATACCAACCGTGTATTGTCAATTCAAAAGTCTTATTTTTTTCTTTGTCGTTTTTTTCATTTGGTATTGTCTTGTCAACCGACATTTCATATATCCCATGCGTATGTCTACCCATAACTCTGTTTTTGCATTAACATACCAACCGTGTATTGTCAATTCAATTTTTTTTTTCTTTGTCGTTTTTTTCATTTGGTATTGTCTTGTCAACCGACATTTCATATATCCCATGCGTATGTCTACCCCATAACTCTGTTTTTGCATTAAAATACCAACCGTGTATTGTCAAATTCAACACTCAAAATCTTATCTTTTATTTCCCTATAAATTGAACACCAAGAGGATGAATTATACAAACCAAAAATACAAACATCATAAAGCAAATGGCATACTATCAAAATAGCAATTAGTACTATGGTTCTTGTTCTTCTATTACTCCCCATTCTTCTTCTTTTTCTTCTTCATCGTCTGATGATGATAACAATAGTTTGTACTCATCAGACGAAGGTTCACTTGCAATTAGCCTAAATAATCAAGCAGTCACTGCCGGATTAATCGGTTCAAGTATGAATTGGCCTCAAACGCGTATCAAAATACAAAGACGCCATGATGATGGTGCAAAACTTCTATGGAAAGATTACTTTAGCAAAAACCCGACGTTTCCTCCAAATGTATTTCGTAGATGATTTAGAATGCGGCGAGAATTATTTAACCGTATATTGGGAGATGTAGTAGCTGTAAATAAGTATTTTTTTCGAAAAAGAGATGCTTGTAGTGTTCCTTGATTATCCCCTTAGTAAAAAAGTATAGCAGCAATTCCAATGTTAGCTTACGGATGTGCGGCAGACGCAATAGATGAGTATTTACGAATCGGCGAAACCATAGTTTTGGAAGCAACTCGTAGGTTTTGTAAGACGATTGTCCATATGTACGAGAAAGAGTATTTTGAAACACAAAATATAATCGTCTAATAATTTAAATTAGAAGGTTAATTTAGGGGCTCCTTGATTTGTAGAAGGGCTCCAATGTGAGGTAGGGTGAACCAAAAATGCATTAAGGGGTGTCCTAGGGGCTCCAATCTCATATGTTAAATATCCATATTACCCTTCTATCAATTAAAAAGTTTAATTTGCCCTTCAATCAATTAAAACCTAAACCTAAACAAAACCTTTCTAAACCGTAAACCTCAAAATTTCTTTCCAACTTCTCCATCACTCTCGTATCTTAACTTCTCCATCAGTTCCCAACCGTAAACCCAATTTCTCCATCGAAATTCATCGTCGATTCAAAAAATTCTTCGTCGATTAAACTCCAAAAATTGTGATGAAGAATCATACTAAAGGTGTAGAAGGTAGTAGTGATGCCAACCAAAATCAAACTTTTCAACCTAATCAAGAGATTGAAGAACAAATCGGTGGTGACAATCAAAATCAAACTCCGAAACAAACAATGGTGTATCTAAGGTATTGAACAAAACCCATGTTATTTTTAGAACCCAAAAGTGATTGATTGGCATGTTTTATTGATGTTTTTGTTAAAACAAATTGGTTACAGAAGAATTTACGGTTGGGTTCGATTGGAAAACCCAACCGTAAAACAATGGGTAGGAGATGAAGAGAAAATTTTACGTTGGGTTCGATTTTGAACCAAACCGTAAAAAAAATTGCGCAATTTTTTTTTGAATTTTACGGTTGGTTTTTTCTCAAAACCCAACCGTAAACAAATTTGCACCAATTTTTGAACTTGAATTTTACGGTTGGGTTGGATTCATTTTTCCAACCGTAAATATTTCTGTGTATGTAAAAAAAAATTGTTGTGGATTATTTCCGGTAGGGTTCGATTGGAAAAACCAACCGTAAATGCTTCTGCTTAGTTAAAATTTTTGGTGAGGATTATTTACGGTTGGGTTGGAGTGTCAATTCTCAACCGTAAATTCTCCTGTGTAGGTGTTGTTTATTATTTACGGTTGGGTTCTATATGTGAAAACCAACCGTAAAAAGTTCTGAATTTTAAAATTGAATTTGTTTGAGTTGAATTGCTTGGAAATTATCTAACTTGTATTGCTTGTATGTTGTAGGAAACATAAGAAGAATAGGGTAATAATTTAACACCTATTTCTCACACTCCAACCCCTCGCCACAGAGTTCATTTAGGGGTAGCTAATAGAGGCTTGAGAAAGAGCCATAGGTCGACTTTTGAGGTAGGGGGTGGTAGCTCTCCTCAACTTGCACAAGAGGAATACAATGTTTTCCAACACTTGGAAGATCTACCTGTTTTCAGTGGAGATGCTCTTGTGATTAGAGAACCACCACAAGAGCAACAATGTGAGGAAGAAGAGACGGTCAGAGAATAATTTTTCCCTCAAGGCAAAGGTAAAGAAATTGTTGTTGGTTCTACTGAACCAATACTGAAGGAAAAAAAGCCAAAGAAGCAGCCAGAACCGAAAGGGAAGCATATTCCCAAAGGTAAATACGTGTTGTGGCCTAAGAAGAGGAATGGGAGACCTTAGGGTGAGGCCCCAGACAGGTATGCTATATTATTTGGTTATCCCCATTCATGGGCTGCCAAAATTGCTGAGACGAGGGTATTAATCTAAAAACTTCTCTTGTTTTGTGAAATTTACGTTTGTTTAACTTCAAGTTAAAAAAAATTGTTTTTATTCTTTGTAGGATCATACACAGGCGATCAAGAAATTGGTTCGTCAAAGGGCTTAACATTGGCCTTTAGCTGAAGAATGTAGGGACATCCAAGTTCTCGTAAATGGTACCGGGTTAGCTCCCGGAATTACCAATTCGATGTTGGAGTATGACAGTGTCACCTGCACAGTATTCAGGGAACGTTATTGGCCTGAAACCGTATGTTTCATCTCCCATTCGGCGAGATGACAATAACGCCGGATGATGTCTAGTCAATTCTTAGCTTACCAGTTGAAGGTAAATCTGTGTATGAAGATTTTGACAACAACATGTCATGGAGTGATCTTTGTGTCCTTGTCAAAGATACACTTGGATGGGAGAAGAGAGAAGCCGAATCAGAGTTTAAATTGGCTTGTGAAGATAAACCGGGGGCAGCAACGAAGAAAGGTCTAGCTATGACCAAGAAGATCATGTTGCGTAGTCTCAGAGAGAAGTTTGGAGGAACCCGACAGTTGGAAAATGATGGAGTCGTCATAGATGAAACCAGAGCTATGCGAACAGCCAGAGCGTATCTGCTATATATGCTCGGCACTATCTCACTTTCTACAGTGGTTGACGGATGATCTCCAGAAGACGCATGAGTACTCATGGGGAACTGCCAGCCTGGCTTACCTACTTGCCAACCTGAGAAAAGCTTCGAGGGTTAGGGGAACTGAGATTTCCGGGAATACTAGTCTTCTTCAGGTAATTTATTGTTGGAATTTCAATGTTTAAATTCAGATTTTTTTTTGCGCATTATCTTATATTAATATTTGTTATCTTCATAGGCATGGGTCTATGATCACTTTCCGAGCCTGGTACCTAAAACGAAGTCGAGCGGTGATGGTACTGGACCTACAGGAAAGAAATTCATCTTCACCGGTACTCAGGCAAGGCATAAACAAGTGCAAATAGCAAAGATGAGAAGTGAAATTGATGCTTTCACCGTTGAAGATGTTGTTTTTGATCCTTATGTGAAGATTAACATAGATGATGATGGAGATGTTGAAGATTTACGTCAATTCTCGGACGTGGCAGGCTACAACGGGCCTTTGTACCAACCGTTTGGGTTCGTGATGTGCAACCCCCGTCGAACTCTCCGCCAATGTGGATATGTCCAAACCAAGTTAACACACGAGGCCTTTAAATTGTATGTGAATAGATCGATGATCGAAGGCCAAATCATCGTGCTCAACTACAACCCAACGCCTTCGGTCGCGGTTTGGAACTACCGCTATCAACCGGATTACCAAATCCAAATGCAGGAGGTAATTTTATCTCCGGGCACAAACGAGGCTGCAAAAGATTACTTGGATTGGTATCGTCATTTTTGTCATCAAAATGTCATTAACATTGATCCAGAAACTATGAAAATATTTCAAAGGGGTGAAGGAAACAACACAGAAGATGGTTTTTGGAAGAAAGCATATTTCAATTTGCTATGTAAATTATTTTGTTATTAATGTTTTTAAGATTTATTACTAAAGACTCAACCAACTTTTATTTTCATATGTGAATAGAAAAATAAGGTGAAAAAGAAAGCACTTGCATTGGCAGAGTCTATCATTCCATGCCTACGTAGAGTTGATGTGACGAAGTCTGACCAATTGAAGAACCTGCAAGCCAAAATTGGGAAGCTTCATGAAGCTGACGAAGATGAGACGACAAGAAATTTAAAGAGGAGTAGAGCCGGTACAAGAATGCGACTACTAGCCGAAGAGAGCCGCAACCTAGTGATGAAGAAACACATGATGAAGCCGAGGATGTGCAACGCGGTGCTCATACTCGTGGCGGTCGTGCTGGTGCTCGTACTCGTGGCGGTGGTGCTGCTCCTCGTACTCGTTGTCCTAAGAGAAAAAAAAGAGCTCGTCAAACTCATCGACAATCCGCGTCAAACTAAGGGTTTTTTTTGTGTGGGTGTATTATATACATTATATAACACAAGTTAGAATGTATGAGAAAGTTTTTATCTTTAATTTGTCTAGCTCATGTTTTATTTATAAAAATTTCAATTTGGAAACCAAGCAAAGGAAAAATCAAGTCAAAAAAAAAAAAAAAAAAAATCATATTTACGGTTGGGGTTTGGCTGAAAACCCAAAAGTAACACTGTAAATAGGAAAAAATGACAGTTTTACAGTTGGGTTTTCATCCAAAACCCAACCGTAAAACTGTCATTTTTTTCATGCCAGACTTACGGTTGGGTTTTCACCCAAAACCCAACCGCAAATTCTCTTGGATCATTCAAAATTGAATTCTAGTACTTGTGTTGTTTGCAATTTTTCTTTGTTTGAATGACCCAATTTACCTTCAATCTAGTTAAAATGATTGAATAAGTTTGAAAATTTGATTTTTAATCCCAAATTTTACCTTAAACTCAATGCTCCAAATATCAATTTTACGGTTGGGTTTTCAGCCAAAACCCAACCGTAAATTCTCCAGGATCATTGAAAATTGGATTTTAGTACTTGTGTTTTTTTCTATTTTTCTTTGTTCGAATGACCCAATTTACCTTCAATCTATTTAAAATGATTTAATAAGTTTAAAATTTTGATTTTTAAACCCCAATTTTACGTCAAACTCAATGCTCCAAAAGATGTTTTACGGTTGGGTTGGGAAGCCTAAACCCTACCGTAAATTTTGGATGAAATTGTAAACCCAACCGTAAATCATCTCGGATAATTTTTTTTTTTAAGATTATTTAAGGTTGGGTCCGATGCTAAAACCCAACCGTAAAACTGTTACGATTTGGTGTTCATCCATTGTTCTTCTGTTTACGGTTGGGTTGGGAAGAACACCCAACCGTACATAGCTTTTACGGTTGGGTTCGACATGAAAACCCAAACGTAAAATTCTTTGAATCAAAAATAAATCATCTTTTTGTCCGTAATTTCATCCAATTTGAGGCATTAAAAGACCAAGAGTTTAAGTTAGATGAATCCCAGTTATGCTCTGGTTGATTGAATCAAAATCTAGGGTTTTTAAAAAAACCCTACAAAGTTATCTTACATTTCTTCTAATTTTTCTTCCCACCAAACCAAAAAGAAAAAAATTTGAATTGATTTGATTAAGTTTAAGATTATGTTCGATTAATCATGATTAGCTTAATCTATTAGCTTATTAGTTTTACTAACTAATCAGGGGTATTTTAGCCATTATGAAAATATGATGGATAAGGGATTTTTAAATTTTACTTCAAATGTCTCTATTTCGTCTTATTATGGGAGCCCCTCTACAAATGTGGGAGCCCCTAAATTAACTTTCTTAAATTACTACTGTTAATATTCAACAATTTAATTTCCGACATACCAAAAAAAAATCCATAAAAGTTTATTTTTACCTGAACATTTATCATAGGGATTTAAAAGACTTTCATCCTAATTCGAACTCTAGATAGATTATAATATAAGCATGCTGCATGTAGTTATAAAATTCTTCGATAGTTACCAAATCCATATCACACAAAACTATCCCATCATGTTATATGATACAGAAAATTAAAATTGTGTCATAAAACATAAACGTACAATCGCTACATTAAAATCAAACTTTATACAAGATAAATTAAAATATAAAAACCATCTTCATATTAAATTTTATTATATCTAAAACATATTCATTAAGAGAAATTATTAATTAAAAATCAAACACAAAAGCAAAAGCAAATGAGGCACACATTTCCTACAACCACTAGAGAAACAAAAAGAGATCCACACATCAAATCACACAATATAAGTAGTACATGGCTTCATGCACACCAATCACGAACTATGCATAGAGGTGAGGATTCTCAGTAAGATGAGCTATAAAAAATGGGAATTTCTCCATATATCCTTCTCTCCCTGCATTGAATAATTCTTCATCAATAACAACATTTCCTTTCGGGAAAAAAGTTGATTTTATCTTACAAATTGATCCACCATCAGGGGTAGCATCGAACTTAACCTCGTGGGAAACACAATCGATCTGGTCACCAAATGCTTCACACTCAATCCCAACATACTTTATTGCGTAGTTTTCTTTGTCCATAAAGTCTAATCGATTTTTTATATGTTTCACTGGATATCCTGGAATACATAAAATACAAATAAAAACCAACTTCTGGGTAATAACCAAATGCATGCTCTAGAAAATTCATGATCACATATATATATATATATATATATATATATATACTTAATTACCATCGACGAAATTAACTTGTTAAATGCTTCCTGGACCACCATCTCCTGAGAAAACATTACAGCTTTTAACCTCTGGCATGATCTTAGGCATCAAATTGTGGCTATCAAGGTACAATGCGTGAAACAACCTATGAGGTGCTATCGAGCAAGTAAACCCTTCTTTAAAAGTGGTACCAGCCATATTGCTACACAAAATAAGATTAAACAAGAACTCGAACAAATTAAAACAAGAGATTGTTGAGAAAGGTTTAGGAATCTAGCTAATGCGTGTTTATTGATGAATTTGTAAAGATCATACTAAGTGTATTTATAGAGTGGAAGTTAGAAGTAAGGTCTTGGGTCAAAGTTAAGTTGCTCAAACCCAAAATGGAATGAGTCAGAACTAATGTTATAAAAATGTAAAAGTTGGCCATTTCCATTGAACATTTCAAATGTTGAAAGATTATCTATATTTATATTTTTTTAAGGTATCATAAAAGAGAACCCCTATTTTGGCATATATCGATTCTGATTTGCATTGACTAACTGTGTTTAACCTCAAATCCTAGCCCGGGCTTTATAGCTAAGCAGATATACCCCGTACTCACGTGTTGCACAGGAGTCCTATGAAAGAAACTTTGAATTTTTTTCTGTACGATTTTTCTTATGAGCTGAGAAATTAGGACATGCCCCACGAGGCTTAGCTTTCAGGTCGACAAGTAGATGTACCTACGACTACGAGTGGGTCAATCTCAATCAGTTTTGGTTGGGTGATGTAGTTTTGAAAGTGGTAAATAAGGTGATCGTTTCTCAAACTTGTAAAGGTAATGATTTTAGAAAATAATGATTTTAATTAACTCTAGAAAATTCCAGGAGTATGAAAAAGACTAAATAACCTAAAGATGATTTTTGAATAATTTTAAAAGGACCAGGAATCAGGAATCAGGTAATTCTAACAACCTATGTGATTAATCAGATAATTCTTTTTAAATTAATTGAAGCGCAAGTAATTGCCAAAATTGGTTTCGTTATTCTAACAAACAGAGGTAAATCACAAGCATAGACTATCAAAATTAATTAACCAAGCATAATCCATCAAGCAAAAGCACAATTGTTGAAAGAAAACCGTTTTCACTATTTAAAACTATGCAATTCTAATAACAAAAGAATTATAAATAATTATTAGAAAATAATAAAATCACATAAAATTGAGAAAATTACCTTATCCATCATCCCAGTAAATAGACTTAGCTCATGGTGGAGAAAACTTGCTCAAAAGATCTCTTCATTGCTCAAAATATCGATTACAAGGTTAAATAATGATGTAACAGCTGATTTGATACGCGTATATGCGTTACAGAAGAAGGTTCAGCTGTTACAGAGAAGTTTTAAGCAACAAAGGTATGAAACAATAGGCAACAGGAATATTTGAATCAGCAACAGATGTAAGTGTTGCTGAGTCGTTGATGTGGTTTTAATAGTGGTAAATAAAGGTTCGATTCTCGAACTTGTGAAGGTAATGATTTTAGAAAATATTGGACTGAACCTAAACTAATAAAAATCAGGAAAATACACTAGAGATGATTTTTAGAAAATATGGAGAAAACTAGGAATCAAGATTCAGTTATTTCTAACAATTCATGTGATTAATCATGTAATTCTTTTTAACAATTTAATTCAAGTTTGCCAAAAATATGTTTCCTAAAAGAATAATTGTAAATCCTAAGCATGAGACATCAAGAGTAATTAACTAAGCATGACCCATCAAAAGAGAACACAACTATTTAATAAAAACCATTTTTTTCTAATTTAAATCCATGCAAATAATAATAAAAGAATTATAAATAATTATTAGAAAATAATTAAATCACATAAAATTGAGAAAAATACCTTATCCATCATCCCAGTAAATAAACTTACCCCATGGTGAAGAAAACTTGCTCAAAAGTTGATTTCATTGCTCAAAATATTGATTACAAGGTTAAAGAATAGTGCAACAGCTGAACAGATACGTATATAAGTGTCACAGAACAGGGTTCAGCTGTTATAGAGAGCTTTAAGCAACAAAAATGTTCAAAACTTAACGCAACAGGAGCAGAGTTGCAACAGTGGAACAGCAACACTTATAAATGTTACTGAGTCGTCTTCTTCAGCGATGGTGGGTGAAGAACAGTGTCGGCGA
This sequence comes from Papaver californicum, assembly GCA_023531435.1. NCBI lineage: Eukaryota > Viridiplantae > Streptophyta > Magnoliopsida > Ranunculales > Papaveraceae > Papaver > Papaver californicum. The sequence goes on from JAJJMC010013424.1 coordinate 29,254, forward strand.
TGCACCAGCAGGTCACCGGCGGCGCCGGAACTTCACCGGATTTTCTCTGAATCGCTCTCTAGGCTTCTGTCTTTATTTCTGAGGCTTGTAAACTCTTTATATAGGCCCTGTGAATCTTCTAGGATGTTCTAATCCCATTATAACTCGGTGATTTGATGAGAAATCAGTAGCAATCCAAAACAGGGATGTACTCCTATTCCCGTCCAAATTCATGCTCCTCTGACCCTTATCTTCGGCTTCTAGAGCTTCCAATCGATTTTACGAACCTTTAATTAGATTGGGTACCTATCAATTTGCGATGAAATCGCTAGAAAATCTGAATCGAAATCTTACTGCCGATGAAGCTGTCTCGATGAAGCTTTGACTCGGTCAACTGACTTTGACCGAGTTGACTGGGCCGAGTTGACCCGCTGAGTTGGTCCGATCCAACTCATCCTGATCCAAGGGTGCCCCAATCCAAAGTGTGGGTGCCTTGATCCATATTTCCGAGTGCTTTGAACACTTTTTGAGCCAATTTTTCCACAAATCTTTATTCTTCTAATGTACCTACAAAAGCATAAAAACACGTAATAGACACAAAATCGAATACTAACTCACTAGAAATTAAGGTGTAATTTAGGCACTAAAATGTGTCTATCAAATACCCCCAAACTTACTATTTTGCTAGTCCTCGAGCAAACTACTCTAAAAATAAAGTAAAAATCCTAACTCACTTTCGCAGGAATCGCGACTACATTTAGCATATGCAGTAAGCCGTTAAACCCCTAGGTGTCCCTAGTGGACGAGTTTTGTCTCGTGAGGGTTTACAAGAGGTATACCCACAAAACCTGGATCTGGATCTTAGCAACACGTGAACCATTAAGGATAGACACTAAACAAGCTAGTTAGTTGGCTACTCAGATATTCGGCTATAGGGACCATTACCCTTTATGGATCCAATCACTGTACACGAGTGTTAACTCAAGCATACTAAAATTCATATCTAAGACAACAGAGTTCTACTCAGACAGTTATCTAACCACCCATCACATGAAAAGACTTAGAAGTGAATGTAGACTGTAGAGGGTCGCAAATGTTGACTGAGGCGAACGATGTTTCCCATATCTGTCTGAAGGTCAGTACCGAGATGAAACCTAGTGTGTCGAGATACTCCCCATTTATTTTCAACGGTTACTACTAACTAAAATATTTACAAGTTCCCATGGATCCTGCGTTCCACGCTTGCTTAGGCGACGGAGACAGGGAGAACTTTAAAATATCAAATACTATTTTTTCTCAATTTTTTTTTCTAACTTTTTTTTTTTTTTTTTTTTTTTTTTTTTTTTTTTTTTTAATACATGTGTGTTCCCATGGATCCTGCATTCCACGCTTGCTTAGGCGACGGAGACAGGGGGATCACACACATAACTCTAAGACAATAACATATTATTCATACTGGGACATGATCTCAACACACTAAATGTCATTTCAGCGCTAATTAACACGTCGATGCTAGGACCCACCAATACTCTCAGAGAAACACGAAATTGCAAATAATAAAACAGAACGTGATATGGTGGTGACAACTATCATGTTATTTCTAACACCTGAACTCTGTTTCCTTTATGAATAGACCATCTAGCTGGGCACACCAATCCTTATAGCAAAATGGCTAAGTTTCTATCTACCTAGAGTGGTTAGTGTCACCCTGAATTGTTCACATGCTTCTAAATTCCAAATCTTATTAATCTTAAAAAGTCTCCCAATACCCCCAAACTTAAATTAAACAGTGTTCTCAATGTTTCTAAGTATAGAACAATACCAAAAGAGTAAAAGTAAGGGAGTCAGAAAGATAGTACCTGAATTCCTGAGCATGGGTTACCTACCAAGAAGTGCTAAGTTTAAAGTCTTCAGCCAGACTAGAAAAGAATTAGTCACCCCCTTAAATCATATAGCAATAATCGGAACAATTGTGGGTCATCTGAATCAAATAGTGTGCCCCATGGTAGAAGTAAACTGCAGCAAGCTAAGAGGATAAACGATCTGAGTACACCTTGATCCCTATCTAGGTAAACCACATCGACCAGAGGATGGGTTTCTGGCAACTGAGGATTGGTAAATCTAACTGGAGGATGATCTCGTAAAATTGCAGCCGTGCCTATGTCAGGTCCCAAGCTAGGGACCTTCTTAAGAGTTAATGGTATAGCACATGGAGAATGATAGTCACCCCCAAACTTAGAGTTTTCAGTGTCTCTAGATAGACTAATAACAATTTCCCTCATTTCTGGATCGTCAGATTCTCGAAAATAGTCAACTGCTTCTTCTAAATTACAATCCGGTGGTGCAAAGCCTAACAAAGTACGTACCTCATCACTAACCCTATCATTATCGCCATTAAATCTGTAGTTGGTTAGGCATTTTTCTAATTGATCTTCTAATGGGTTGGGCCTAAGCTCCATCTCACTAGACGGTTTGGATTCCTCTTCTGATGGGCCTAACTCACTACTTATCAGGGTATCTGGTGGATCATGCTTAAAGTCCAACTCATGAAAATCTAATCCAAAGTGGGCTCGACATTGCTCTAATGGGTCTTCTATCAAAGTGTTTGGTAATGTCTCCTGAACTAGGGTCTCTATCATGTTGACAGTTTCTAAACTGGGGTCCTTCCTAGTAGGTGCTAACGAACTTGGATAAGGGGATTTAGGCATAAAATCGGTGGCCCGAGGGGTTTCCTCAGGCTCATCAGAGACTTTATCAGTCTCTTCGGCTATTGGGTCAGGGTGAACTACAGTATGTCCACTATCAGGCCCAGTTACCCCGTTGTCCACCAATTTACCATTCCTGAGGGTTGTGACGTGACTTGATGATTTCTCACCCGTCGCCATTTCATTGACACCTCCTGGATTGGGTTGGGGCTCTAAACTACTATTTTGATTCATTTCGACCAGTTCTAGCCTTCTAGATAAGGATTCAAATGGGTTGGGATTTCTATTGTTCTCCCACTGATGTGTTTTCTCGGCGATGTCACTCAAAAATTGCATCGCCTCAGCAGGAGTCTTACTGTCGACTTCTCCGATTGACAAGGACTCAACCAAGGTTACAGTCGCATAATCCAAACCCTCATAGAGAATCTGAACTAGACTTAACTCATCTAAACCGTGGTCTGGGCATTGGGACACTAAGTCGTTGAACCTTTCTACATAAACATACAGAGACTCTCCCTCTTGCTGAGAAAACGTGAAAATTTTCTACCTAATTGAGGATATTCTGTTCTTAGGGAAGAATTTCTGAATAAAACATGAAGTAAGTTGTGCATAGGTCTCAATCGACTGAGGGGCCAAGCTATACCACCATGACTTGGCTCTATCTCTTAGTGAAAAGGGAAATAGTCTAAGTTTAATAGACTCGTCATTCAAGTCTCTAATCCTGATTGTGCTACATATTTCCTCGAACTCCCTAACATGAAAATAGGGATTCTCGTTCTCTTTTCCTAAGAATAATGGAAGCATCTGGATGATTTTGGGTTTCAGTTCGTAGCTCGCTTCAGTAGCGGCTAACTTGATGCAAGATGGACGTAACGTCCTGGTTGGATTCCACAAATCCTTCAGAGTTGTCATTGCTGACACGGTCTATCCCAAGTTCGCCTTAAGGGCGTTCTTGGCATGTAAAAACCCTAACAAGAAATTTATCAACCACAATCGTGCCCTGACTCAAACAAATCAAACCTAAATCTAGCAAACAACAAGCATGCTGGTTCCAATTAGATTGTTTCTAGACCAGCTTCTATTCTTTCAGAAGGCAACTGGTTACAATTTTAGCGAATCTCTCCGAGCAATCCGAGTTAAATCAAGTTGAAGAGAAACAGGAGAAGCTCAATGGAGCTTTGATACCCTGTCTCTTTGGCAACGCTTCCCTGGGTTACAGGGCGGCTCTAATCAACTTTAATCTAATCTTCCTGCTTTTTGAGTTAGGCTAATAAGGTAACCAATACAGTCCTTCCGACCGATTTTCCTATAAGCTCGTTACCTTATCGGTCTCTTTCTAGTCAAGATTTTAAGCTTAGGTTCGTGTAGGTTTCGTTTTCCTAAGGCGGGCAAGAAGGAGACGGTGATGAAATCCGAAACCTTATCTTGTATGGCCAGGCCTTGCCCTTTACTATGCAGAAATTAAGTTCCGTATTCAGTCCTCAGCATATATGCATACAAAGGCGTCCAGAAAACCCACTGACAGGAGATTCGTGGGTTGGTCGAAATTTACCTCCCGTTCTAGACGGGCGACGAACCGTTGAAGTCGACTCGGGCCACTAATATCCTTTTTAATAGTGTGCGAACCCGAGGGGCCGAGACAATATCGTAATTGTCGTCCGTCCCTGCACACAGTTTGATATTTAAAATTACCCTTCCGTAGGGTTTAAAAATAAAATGTCCAAAATATCCCAAAAATAATGTCCAAAAGTGTCCAAAAATAAAATAAAAATTACAGAATTAATAAAAACCCTAATACAATTTTCTAAACTAATTAAAACTAATTAAAACTAATTAAAATAAACTAAAAATCTAATTAAAAAAAATAAACTCTTCGATCTTCTTTTTCGTTCTTTAAGCTTTTCCCTTTTTTAATTCCAAGTCTTTAGCTTTAATTCCAAAACTTGGGCGTAATCTCTTTTCGATCCAAAATCGAACCTGTAGTAAAAAGGAAAAATACCAAAACAAACGTAAAATAGAACAAAGTAAAAAAAATAAAAACCTAAAAATAAATCTAAAACCCTAAACCTAAAAAAAAGTCCGCGTCGGCGGCGCCAAAAATTGATGTGGTTTTAATAGTGGTAAATAAAGGTTCGATTCTCGAACTTGTGAAGGTAATGATTTTAGAAAATATTGGACTTAACCTAAACTAATAAAAATCAGAAAATACACTAAAGATGATTTTTAGAAAATATGGAGAAAACTAGGAATCAAGATTCAGT
>JAJJMC010013430.1:0-10861 GCA_023531435.1 Papaver californicum
ATATCTTCTTGATCAAATCAAGATATTGATCCATAAATATTTTTTTTTCATGATCGAAACATTCCCATCATCATCTCTTTCATCTTCTTCAATGGAAAATACTACTTTAACCTCTTATCAAGTGCGTCTCCATAACCATTTAGATATTAACAGTGTATTATCAAGATGCATCCTTTTCTTGTTTTTGTTGGCATTCCACAGGAAATCACGCATAGGTTTCTCAAGCTTAGCAGCCACAGAACAAGATATATCAAACAAGGACATGTAGTAAACAGGTAAGCTTGATAATACACTGTTAATACAGATGATTTTACCAGCTCTTGAAGTAAAATGCTTCTTCCAACCAACAACCAGTTTTTCGAGCCTTTCAAAAAAAAAAGAAAAGAAAAAAGAAGAAGGTACATGACCGGAACCGAACCGAGAAGACGGGTACATGACACAGAACCGAACTGAGAGTATATGATACATGATACAGGTACACAGATAAAGAACCGACCATAGGGAGATACAGGTACACGGTTCTACCAAGAACCGAGCCGAACCGACATTTGTGCACCCTTAGTAACCACTATATGTAAACTCAGTTAAGATATATGGTTATGTTTTGGGTTGATTAATAAAATAAATTTTTTTAAGGATTATAAATAAAATAGACTATAATTAATAAAATTATGGATTATATTTAAAAAAAATCATTTTCTTTGACCCATTATCATAGGAACTGCCCTAACATAATTGCTTTTCTAATAGTGAAGAACAATGAGGAAAAGAGTTTTATTATATATTTACCCCTGTATGTTTTAAAATTTACCAAACAAACTAACGAAGAAACAAAAACATAGAGGAGTAATTGTGTCATTTTCAAAAGTTTAAGTCTATTTAGCACTTGGTTTCGTAAACATTTACATAAATTTCTCACTGAAACAGACACACGATAGGACAACTTAGTAAATTCCACAGTGGTCCAGACCAAAATGTTGGTTACACCAAACAAATCATTTTCTTTTATATCGTAGATTCCTTATTGCAAGAATGGTTATTGTAGTGAACACAATTACTGTTTTATTTTTCCTATTAGAAATTGTTGATTTAATCTATCTACACTGGTAGATTATATTAGTCATCGTTTATCATTGCTCCCTAAAGATGATTTATTTCGTAAGAGAGACATATATGTGTATTTCCACCACCCGTAGAATATCATTTGCGTATAAAATTAACAAATACCACTTAATTTAGACGAAGATTGTTGATTGGTATTTTAACTCATGTGGCCTTCATAAATCCACCATAAAAGACAATAGGGAGAAATCCTAACTAAACACTAATTCAGTTTACCATTGATTTAAAATGAATATGATACCACTTGATGATAGTTAAGAATACACAAAAAGAACCAAACCGAAAACCGATTGTTTTAAACCGTTTAAGTCTAAACTAAACTAAATTATTTATCCAATGACTTCAGATGATTTTAGTTTTATGAAAACTGATGTTCTTTGTTCAATTTTGGTAAGCCCACAAGCCAAACTGAAAAATCGGTGGTTCAAACTTCTTAGAATTTATTTATGGTAAATATTTTATAGCTATCTCCATCTAATTTCATATGTAAAGTCTGAATGAATATGATTTATTTTTGTCCAAGATTATGTCTTTTATCATTTTTATAAATTTTGACCATAGACTAGAGTAAATGTTAAATGCTCTTTTTGTGTTATGATATATAGAACTGATAAAATTATCTGTTTCGTAAAACCAACGATTTTATAGATTTGCACAAAATTGATGATGAAACGGTTTAACTAACTTTCAGAAACTTAAAATTATTTTTATTGGTTCGATTCTGGTTTAGTACAAAACATTATGAAACGTTACAACGTACATCCCATTGATAGTTATAACTTTGCAAACATGTTTGAAACTATTCAAAACTCTCTATGTATAGACGCACAACCCAAATTTAGCATTCCACCTAGAAAAGGAAAACACCCTGTCCTAGTGGCACAATGCATACTACATTGTACCATCCCTTTTGGATGCATGCTCTACTAAACGAAATTATTGTACTTGTGTATTTAGATTGTCAGTATTTATTAAATTAGAAACACGAGGTAAAATTACCTAAGTATTTAGATTATCGACATAAATACGAGGCGAGATTACCCACGTGTCTAAATCATCAGCGTTAGTAAGACGAGATTACCCGTGTGTATCAATAACTTTTGAAACACGAGGCAAGATTACTCATGTATTTAGATTATATCAACATAAACACGGGGGAGTGTTTAAATCACAAGTGTAAATAAGACGAGATTACCTATGTGTTCAGATTATCAACATAAATTGGAAGCTCTACGTTGCACAATTACCCATGTGTTTAGATTATCAGTATAAATACAAAACGAGATTAATTTACCCATGTATTTTAGATTATTAGCATAAATAGGCCAGATTAGATTAGCAATTTATTATAGTTTCTCAATATTAAGAAAACCCGATCCGACCCTACCAATAAACAACAGTTGGATAAATTTTTTATGGGGACTTTTTTAGAGGGAGGTGTGAAGGATAAATGATATGTTATCATTTGTCCTTCCATTAATTATTTTTAAGATTTTTTTAGAAATAAAAGTTGGATTATTTTTTATATTTAGAAACAGTTAATGGAAGGACCAAATGTCAACATATGATTTGTTCCCCACGCCCCCGTCCAAACCAGATTAAAATTTTATCCGATTAAGTTCACCCTTCACACTTAATAGGGAGAGAGAGTAAAAATAGTGGGAGAAAAGGTGAGAAAAATGTTGAAGTTAAAACTGTGTTGAACTTAACTGCTTAAGGCAGCTGAGGAGAGAGTAGATGGAGAAAGGTTGAAAAAACTTAACAAACAAACAAACCTCTTAGTAAAAGTCAGTAGTGGAGGGTTTGGGTTTGACTAAGTCTCTCTCTCTCTCTCATTCCATCATCTTCTTTACTACATTCATTCATCCAATTCTCTCAGTCTCTCTTGTTGCGTTGCCTTTGAGTTTGGCGTTTCTGTCCCACCCTGCACGCACCTGACTCTCTCTCTTGTTGGTGGCATACCCAGATACAGAACACAAGACTAATCTTCTTTCTTTGCTTTCCATACAGATCTAATAACCCCCTCTCTCTCCCAATCTACTCTTTGTCCTTGTTGCTTCAGTCAGTCATGTTTTGTACTTTGTGCTGTTACTTGATCTAAAGGTCTTCCTTTTTCTTTTGGAAAAATCTAAAGGTGTGATTTTATTTCCTGGGCTATGCTTACTTTTTATCACTTCATGTTGTGTATTATTTAAGGCTGATTTTAGGTTTGTTTAGCTGAATTTTATTCTTCTGAAGAAATTCAATTGATTATTGAGATTGGGGGGTTTTGCAGTTCTAGAGTTGATGGACTGGAAACCAAGTAGTGATCGAAATAGAAGTTGTGGGACTACATGGTGGAATACAGGATCAAATTTCTGGACTTGGGCGGGTATTATTGACACCTGGTCTTTGTACTGTCCTCCCTCAGTCTTTTACTTGACTAATTGAGGAAGATTTAATTGTAAAAAAGGTTACTCTGAATATTTTTAGTTTTGGAGTTTTTAAGACTAGGGTTTGCTTTAATTTTTTTATTTTTATTTTTGGTATCGGAAGGTCGACGGAGAAGTGAGATATTGTATTTGATTGTTGAAACAATGGGAGGGATATGCTCGAGGAGATCGACTGTTGAGCATGCTCCCAGTGGAAGTTTACCACCTAATAATAGTCAAGATGAACATGACGCTTATGGAATACAATCCAAGACAGATGATGATGTTTTGACACCTCCACCCAATGGGGAACGCATGGAGAAACAGTTACAAGAACCATGTGCGTTTCAAGAGATGAGTAGAAATGCATATGCTACCAATCAGAATGATATTGACGATGGAATCCCACGGCTAGATAGGGCACTTTCACACAAATCCAGGTCGACGAAATTGAGGCCTGCTGCAGTAGCTAAGGTATGAATATACTCTAAATCGTCATTAGAGTTGTTATCTCTAATGATAATGGTTGTTCATTTAAAGTTGTCATGCCAAATGATAGTCGAATTTACCCCGTGCAGCAGGTTTCAGAGGTTAGCTCGCTTTTAGGCAGAGCTGGTACTGCCGGGCTTGGTAAGGCAGTGGAGGTTTTGGACACTCTTGGAAGTAGTATGACAAATCTGAACCTTAGCAGTGGATTTGTTTCTGGCGTTGCAACAAAAGGCAATAAAATATCAATTTTGGCTTTTGAAGTTGCAAACACAATTGTCAAGGGTGCTGCTCTTATGAACTCCCTTTCAAAGGAAAACATTAAACATTTAAAAGAAGAAGTACTTCCTTCAGAAGGTGTACAACATTTGGTATCAAAAGATATGGACGAACTCCTAAGGATTGCTGCTGCTGACAAGAGGTGGATCATTTGAATTTATTTTATCATTTTAGTGCTTGGGGCCAAATCTTTTCGCTACTGAAAGACTAACCATGTCGCATTGCTGTATCATGATACAGGGAGGAATTGAAAATATTTTCAGGTGAAGTGATCCGATTTGGGAACCGTTGTAAAGATCCTCAATGGCATCACTTAGATCGGTATTTTGAGAGGTAATCGTTAGTGACATCTTAAGTTTTCATCATTTCTGCATTATTGATAGGCAACTCATGTTTTTCATTTGCTTTTGCATTGATGGTTTGCTAGGCTGGCTTCAGAACTTGCCCCTCAAAGGCACCTCAAAGTGGAAGCCGAAACAGTCATGCATCACCTGATGACTTTGGTTCAGAATACAGCTGTGAGTATTTTTTTTATTTTTATTATTACAAAACTAGTAAACTGAGATAGAAGGTCCTTCTGTTTGTGATTTAATTGTCATCAAAACTGTAAAGCAAGGCACATATTCCAATATTTGTTACATTGAACAGCTTATTGCTATCGTTTATTGGACTCATTGCTATATTTCAAAGAAAATATGCTTATTTTGATTTTTCATACCAACTATGCACTGTGGAAAATATTGTGTGTGGAGAAGAAGAGCAAAAGAGAAGAAAAGATAAGAGTAAGGTGAATCGAAGAAGTTGATGCTTGAAGTCCATAAAAATAGTAGTTAGTGTTCAGTACATTGTCTTTCTGCTTCTTGACTTGCATTAAAGAAAAGGCTATAAGAACCAAAAAATCAATCTTTCGTAAGCTAACATTTTTTGACTTCCATCGAAGTCACTTTTCTTCAAAATGAATTAGCGCTGATTCCTTCATCACCTTTTTTTTTTTTGTTTTTCTCTTCTTCATTGCCGCCTTAGAACCTAATCACTGCCTCAACACTTTGCCATGCCTTACCCCACCTCATCAACACCACCATAAAATCACCTCTCAACCATCATCACTACCTTGTCACCACAACCACACCGCCCTGCCATGTTGCCAACCACCTGCTAAATCATCTGCGCCGTCATGCCACCTCTTTCACTCTTGCCATTTCACCACCATCTTGAAATATTGACTTTTTGTCATGTTATATATCCAAAATGGCTTTTTAACTTACTTATTTTGCGGATCAGTTCTTTCCTAAGCCCACTCGTGTTTATAGATTTCATTTGATCTATCATTTTTGTCATTTAAATTTCCCTTAGCTAGGGTAATCCTATTATGTCAATAGCTTATGTAGCTCTTTCCAACTAAAGATATAGAGTCTTGCTGTTGAATCCCTCTTAGTAAACATTCATTTCCTCCAAATAAATACGTGTCTTTCTCTAAGTTACTTCTAGGCATTCAACTCGTTTTATTCTTTAGCATCTTATTTGTCACATGATTGTTTTATTGAGAATTTACGCAAAACAAGAGGATTGAACCTTTTGTCTCTTACAGGAATTGTACCATGAGTTGCATGTCTTGGATAGATTTGAACAAGATTATCGCCGTAAGCTTCAGGAAGAGGATAACTCAAATGTTGCTCAAAAAGGTTCAAAATCTATGTTTTACAGTTTTATGTTTACAGAGGAGAATATCTGTTGTTTACTTCATTGAAGCTTGCCAAACATTTGTTTTTTGCTTGACAAGTAGGGTCAATTTAGGGTCCTTATGAGACATGAAACAGCGCAGGCCAAACAGTTGTTGTAATCGACTATTAAAGCTTGATAATTTCTATGATAAAAAAATAAAAATAATTCCTAAGCCATAATTAATAGGAGCAAGTTAAGTAGCATTCCTGGAACCATCACCATTCTAGAATGCAAATTTGCTCAGTTTAATGTTACAACAACAACAACAACAGCAACAACTAAGCCTTTAGTCCCAAACATGTTGGGGTAGGCTAGAAATGAAACCCAAATTATAAACCATTTTTCTTATGTTAAGTGATCAAAATGACTAACCACCTCAGAACACATCTTTAGTAGGGAACGTGATGAAACTGTTAGTCGTACATACCACAGATATATTTAGACTGGGATAATAATTTCCTATGCTTTCATTTTAGATTTAGCTGCAGTGCTACTGTTTGTACCCAAGATGGCTTAGAAGCTGTTGGTTGGAGGGAGTCATACCGAGAATTAATATGTACAAATCTTGAAGCTTTGTGACCCTTGGCCATTATTCAGTTGATGTGGGATAGCTGACCCTGCGGGAGTCTAATTCTTACAGTTAACAAATAGTAGTTATTATACAAGCATACAGCATACTTCAATTCATGTGGGAGAGCTGACCCTGCGGTAGTCTAGATTCTTACAGTTTACAAATAGTATTTATTAGGATATACAAGCGTACGCAGCTTGTATTCTGCCTGAATGCATTTTGCACTTCAATTCCTGTGTAAGATAACGGTATGCCCGTACTCTTAAACCGTCAGTATTAGAATCTAAATCCTCAAAACTCTATCCACTCATATACTTTCAAATTCTAAAAATGAAAATGACCGCTGTTCTCCTAGTAATTGGCTGCCCTCTTGAGTTCAATGTTTAATTACATTGCAGTCCCATTGGTTGTCAAACTAGTTGGCATGGAGAATGCGAAACAACAGAATAATACCTTCTTGTTCCATGTTTATTTATTTTAGTTGCACTTTTTACACAGTTATCGACGAGCAACGATATAACTGGGTTATGTTGGCATGTAGGCGACAGTCTTGCGATTTTAAGGGCTGAGCTAAAAAGCCAGAGGAAACATGTTAGAGGTCTGAAGAAAAAATCTCTGTGGTCAAGAATTTTGGAAGAGGTAAAGTGCATATTGATCTTCTCAGATAATTTCATTCAAAATCCAACAGAACGACTTGGCCATGATGTTGTTTATTGTATGTTTGGATGGATGCACTATTCATGTTTTCAGTTGGCTAAAAGTGAATATTTGGGAAACACTAATATTGGGTAACTGAGACTGCTCCTGATACCGCCTCATTTTCACACAACTGGGTCGGTTTTGCAGGGAAAATAGAAATGTTGCTTTTTAATGATTCAATCGCAATTTAAATTTCACATAAATGGAGACCAATTAGCTTCTTTTTTTCTGGAGAATAACTTAAGCATGGCTAGAAGTTGTTTTTAAATAATACTCCATTTACATTTTCTTGCTTACCGCATGGAATGTCTATTCAGAACCGCTAAAGTGTTTTCTCTTGAACTCCTAAAAGTCTAGCTCTTTATGTAGTTACCCACAAATTTTGAGTTTCTGAAAGGGTTTGATGCCATATGTTTTGCAGGTGATGGAAAAGCTTGTAGACATCGTCCACTTCTTACATCTAGAAATTCATGAAGCATTCAGCACTGCTGGTATTTGTCTTAATATAAAATTTATGTTCTTTTATTACTAACTAAGAGATCCATGAGATAATATCTTTGTGAATCCTTGATGTTTCAATGTAACTAAAGGTGGACTCTTTTGCAGAATCAGACAACAATTTCTTAAAACACCAACTAATTCTAGATATAAAAGGGGAATCAAGGAGTGTCTACAGTGAACTGCCAAAATTAAAACGTACCAAAATTTGAAACTGTAAAACCTACTTTCAAGTAACAAGAAATATGCGCACCGTACACGTCCATTCAACTAACTAGTTAACAAGCTTGATATCTTGAGTCTATCCATGAGAAGATATTTTTCTTGGTGATCGACGGGAAACGCAATATTCATAATGTTGTTGTTTGTGCGGCCAATCTTGCAGATAATGATAAACTGGTGAAAGAATCTGTGAACAATCATCAGAGATTGGGTCCTGCTGGTCTTGCTTTGCATTATGCGAACATAATAACGCAAATTGATACCCTTGTAAGTCCTTTCTAAATCTAATTATGCCTACATCATTTTACTTAGAATCATAAAGTCAGTTACGAGGCTTGCTGACTAACATTGGGTATGATTAGGTATCTAGATCGAGTTCTGTGCCTCCAAATACTAGGGATAATTTGTACCAGGGATTGCCACCTAGTATAAAGTCAGCTTTACGCCCCAAGCTACAGTCATTTCAAGTCAAGGAAGAGGTATCATTTGGCCTGTTTTTTTATAATTTCTGATATTTACCATAATTTCCTTAATTTTGTTTCAACCATTAATACCATTCTAACTGCCTATTTTTTCTTTTACTTTTTGGTTCTTTCCTCTGCTTGCCTACTCCAGCTCACTGTTCCACAAATCAAGGCTGAAATGGAGAAAACTTTGCAGTGGCTTGTTCCAATTGCTACAAACACTACCAAGTAAACTTCTATGTTGTTTTCTCAGTTATGATGTAGCAGGCGATATTTTTCATTTATATGGTTATTCATATATTTAATATTTGTTTCAATGTTGTTTCGAAACCAGGGCTCATCACGGTTTTGGTTGGGTCGGAGAATGGGCAAATACAGGGTTAGTAAATTACAACTTATTGTTATATACTGAAACTTCCAACTAAATTGGCGTAAAACAAAAATAATGTAACAGTACCTAAGTACGTTGTTTTTCAGATCGGACGTAAACCGAAAGCCATCTGGGCAAACCGAATTAATTCGAATTGAAACACTGCACCATGCAGAAAATGAGAAGACTGAATCTTATATACTTGAACTGGTAGTATGGCTTCACCATCTAGTTAGTCAATCAAGGTATGTCCCTAATGGTGTAATCAGATCTCCCATCAAATCGCCAACTCGATCACCAAACCAAAAGACATTTCAGTTATCCTCACATAAACCTAGTCCACCATCACCACTGCTAACGGATGAAGACCAGCAAATGCTGCGAGATGTGAGTAAAAGGAAACTGACTCCTGGAATTAGCAAGAGTCAGGAGTTTGATAAGACCAGATTGAGCAAGCACTGTAGATTAAGCAAGAGTAATAGCCATTCACCAGCGACTGGGTTTAATAAGGAGTTTTTCCCAATTAGAAGGGCGCCAGCGGTCCCAGTCATCGATTTTGATATCGGTAGGATCAAAGCTCTGGATGTTATTGACAGAGTTGATACCTGAGAAGTTTATAGCATCTCGTATAAGAGCTGATGATTTGACGCAGAAGAGAAGGCAGTGTGTACTTTTATGGCTGCATAATTATACAAGAGCTCTGATGATTTGACGCAGAAGAGATGACAGTGCGTACTCTGATGGCTGCATTCGATGTAATCCTGCTGTAGTTTCTTCTCGTTACGTGTGCTGCGTCGGATATATGTAAAGGGTCTGAGGTGATCCGAGTGTTGTTGGTTGATGATAGAGGTATGCCGTTTGTAAGATAAGATAAATTTACAAGGGTGATGTTGATACTACTCTGTGGTTAGGGGTTGAATGATGGAGGGGTACTGCTGTACATAGAGGGTTTTCAGTATCGAAAAGTTAAAAGAAATACACCTTTTCTTCGGATAGTTTTTCATTAGTTATTATCATATACTAGATTGGTGCGTGTGCTACGCACCGGGCAAGGGCATGAGGTAGGTTCTTGTTATATCGTCTTTTAGATCATCTTGGTACCAAAATTAGGCAAGTCTCGTATTTGGTTTATAATGTGGTCCGGGTCCGATGTAAATTGTTTACATTGTTTTTTCATGTCTATTGAGTTGGTATTTCGTTCCATATCCATCTTTTTAAGAGTTACTATAAACTATTATATAAATAGTATTTAATATATTAATAATTAAAATAAAATCTATAATTAAATAAACGGACCGTGGGTTATAAGTCCAAAGGTGTCACTATCCAACTACTTTAAACCCAACAAAACAAATTTGATACAAAAAATTCATTATAAACCAACTGTCCATATTACCCTCATTTATAATCCAGCCCAAATCCATTAACAAATCACGCCCATCACACCTACTTCACCTTCACCTTACAGAATTTTTTTCCCCTTCACCCTACGGAATTTTTTCCTCGTCTTCATCTTCATCAACAAAAGCTTCATCATCCTCGCCTTCATCTTCATCATCAGTAGCTTCATCATCCTCGTCTTCATCTTTATCATCCTCGTCTTCATCATCCTTATCTGCATCATCTACAACTAGAATCAGAATCAAAACAATTTCAAAATATTGACGAAATTGTTGTTCATCATCATCAGTAACAATTTCAACCTAAAATCAAAACAAAATCACAGATCAAAATCAAAAATGGTTTCATCATCTGTTAGGTTTAGGTTTCATCTGTTTCGAAATCAATCTTTCATACTTAGGTTCAAAGATAGAAAGTTTCAATTCCATTTGTTTTCACCCTTATTTATTTATGATTCAATTATGTTCAGTTTTGGTTTCATCGTTTTTTTTCGTTCAATAAAATTTCAGATGAAAAAAAACGATGAAACCTTTTGGGGTTTCATAGTTTTTCTTTTTCCATTCAAATAAAAAAAAAACAGATGAAAAAAACACTATGAAACCAAAAAAGGTTTCAT
>JAJJMC010013431.1:0-16767 GCA_023531435.1 Papaver californicum
CTTAATAGAAACTAAGGTGCAAATTAGACACTAAAATGTGTCTATCATTGATGTAGTAGGCTGTCGTGTGATTGTAGATGCCTGAGATGATGTCTGAGATGATTGAGATGCAGTAGCACTATGAGTACCTCTTCCTCTTCCCCTTGCAACACCACCCCCTCTTTCTCTTACAGCTGCACTTGTAGTACCAGCTGCACCACCTCTACCTCTTGCAATAGCACCAGGTCTCCCTCTACCAATTGTAATGTCAGCCATAGGTGGAATTCCACCTCTAGGTACTCCTTCATTAGTTGGCCTAATACCTGTAGTTGTATATATTCTGGATGTAGGTGCTGGTCTAGGTATTGCGGCTCCATCACTGATAAGAGGCCTCATATCATGTGGTCCACGATATATATGGACACCTAAGACCAATATATCATACATTAGATGGATGAGCTAGGTACTGGTGTCATGGATTAACATATGGTTCATTCACAGTTCAAGAAAGTGAAATGTACAAAAGAGATTCTGATAGCTACCACTTACTTATCCTCATCGACTTCTAAAATGACAGCCATTGCATGCACACATGGCACACCACCAACTTGCCATGCTCCACATTTGCATTCATGCTTAGTCAAGTCCAATTTCCAAGTCATACTCTCATTATTTTCAACCAACCAAACAGTTCTAGTCGATGGATAACATTTAAACCAATGCACATTCTCTCTGTGCCTTTTCAATTTATTCTCAGCTCTCTCTATTAACCTATCTTGATCCCAAGTGAGGGCTAGTTGCTCTCTATTGTAAAAAATTTGCATGGCTAGTTTCTCAAACTCCATCACTAACTTGCATATAGGCATTGCCCTCAATTTAAGAATCCATTTGTTAAAAGACTCACTGAAATTGTTAGTGTTATGCTCACATCTAGAAGTATGATCAAACTTGTGCCTTGTCCATTCTTCCTTTGGATGAGATTCTAACCAGGTTCTGGCCTCTTGATTCAAGTCTTCCACTTGTTGCATCCAAAACTGGTAATCTATCTCGTTGTAGCTTTTTGCTGCCTTCCAAACAAGTTCCTCTAAATAAGCGCCAGGGTGCTTCATCTTCATGTTCTTGTACAAGTGTCTGAAGCAAAACCTATGATAGTGTTTGACATGTGCAAATTGTCTAGCCACACCATCAATCAAACCTTAAAACAAAAAGCATCATCAAATTACAATAATGTTAACTATTACTAACAATGTTAACTAAGAATGTGTATTGCTAAAAAACTGGTGTAATACCTTTTTGCTGATCAGAAATAAATGTAATTGGCTTATCTTGAATGGTCACATGTGGCGCAAGAATAGACAAGAACTTATTCCAAGTTTCCTTGCATTCGTTTCTGCAAAAATATATGGCAAGGGGAAATATACCATTATTGTTGTCCAAAGCCATAGCAGCCAAGATTTTGCAACACTAAACTCATCATCCTCATCTTCATTTTCATACAGATTTTGGGTGTTTTTAATGAACTCACCATGATCAATTTCTTCATGTCTACAAACCTCAGCTTCATCACTATACAAAACTAGTTGATGATTAATGTTATCCACTTCATTGTCAGCATCAGTAGGTACATCATCCCCTTCATCACTCTCACTTCCTGTGTAATATGAGCTTTCTTCATCACAATTCTCTAGATTAAGGTTCCTTACTCTTGGAATGTAGTCTTCATTTTCAGAACTACACCCATCATTCACCAACCTGTTTACAAACCAATGATTTCATTCAAAACACAAATCAATCACAATCATAGAAGCAAGATCAAAGTATGGCTTTAAAAACTCTACTACCCATTGTTAAAACCCTAAAAACCAAACATAAAATTATCGAAATTACTTACCAAGATACACTGTTGTTCATCATTGGCTTAATCTTCAGTGTTGATAATCGATTAATACCTACAAACCCGTGATTGATCGTTGCTTTTTCGTTTTTTTCTTTTTTTTTTTGCAGGGAGGAAATCACAAATTTGTTAAAAGTTAAAAAAAAAATCAAAATCCCGTAATATACAAAAGGCCACAGAGAGGAATTGGTGATTTTGCCGATTAATCGGCAACTCAATATAATCGGCGATTTTTTGACGATTTTTTTTGACGATTTTTGCATTTGGCAAAAAGCTACAGAGAGTTTTTGAATTTGGCGATTTTTTGACGATTAATTGCCGATTAATCGGCGATTTTGGCTATTTTTGGGCGTAAAATCGGCTGGAGTGGGGTTGTTTAACGGAATGGCAAACTTATAATTTTTGGGACTAACGGCCGGTTAGTTTGACCATGTTGACTGACGGTCTTACGACCCAAACACACCATTGGACAAATTTACGACCCAAACACTCTAACATACCAAAACCTACGACCCAAACACAAAATTTCTCTAAAAAAAAATACTCCTACAGTTTATTATTTTCGTCCTCTGTACTGTTTTCATCGATATTAAAATAATTTATTTATAATCATATTTTCTTAATAAACTCTCCAATACCACCCTTAATTATTTTTAATTATAAACTCATTTCCTTCGGAATTTCATGTTCACATATTTTCTAGGAGTAGTTCAATTTTCAGTGTGGCTAGAACCGCCATAATGTCTGTACTGTACTACTCTGCAATACTAACGCCATTGCGTTTGAGAACAAGAAACATTTGAAAAGACGTGTCTTCTATCTTAGTATAGATTGAGAGAGGATCAACAAGTCTTTTGGAGTACAGATCAAACAATTTGTCTAAATCATTATCACTCAACCCAAAGTGTTGCTTGATGATTTCTTCACTTGCAGCTCTCATATGGTTACTAAGTATTTGTGCACCCCTTGCTGGTGGAAACAGCGTTTCCAATCTCTCCAGTCTTTCTATGGTGAAACACCCAGTTCTCTCTACTAATTCCTTCACTTGTTTAGGTGATGTTAAGTACGATGGCAAGTTGAAGGAATCCACTTTAGCTTCATCCACGATATCCTGCACACAAGCAATTGCAACAAGCTAATTGATATCAACTTCCTTCCACCCAGTGTCAAGTTATCTAAGTCTTGGACTATGCACACACTTGTAGCATCTAAAGCCTTATTCATTGAAATCCAGCAGTGAGAATTGTATATGTTGTGTTTGGAATGTAATCTAATCCTAAACTGAGTTATACATTCATTTGATATGTTCCAGAACTAAGTGCAAAACGACTATATTGCATAAAGAAGGTTACCATTTTTGCCAATTCCAAAACACAAGATTCCAAAACATCCAAAAGTAAACCAGGGCTTGTTTGAGAAAGTAATGTATCATCAGGGATAGCTGGAACCAAAATAAACATCAATCCCCCACAGACAATCTCGTGTCCACGAGCAAGAAGAAATGCTTCCATGTCCATAACATATTGAGCTGTATATGCTTGAACGACCTCATCTGAAGCATTACAATAATGTATTCTGCCTTTATTCCATGCTGTGGAATTGATATCAGTAACCTCTTTTGGAACTCTAGAAAGCCAATGAAGTGCAGTAGATGAATTAATGAAATGAAGGGAAGCTCGAGGAAACAAACGTCCGTAAAATGAACCCGGTACACCTGCTGCAAAGTAACGCTTCTAAAGGAATCGACGCAAATAGAGTGTTAAAATCGTTAGATGCTATGTCATTAAAATATACTTGAAACTCAGGTGTCGCAGTTTTCTTGAGCTCTGGCCCTCTAAAATATGATTCAAATTTAAGATCCATGGCTTCGATTATGGCATTAACAGCAATGAGACTATTGGTTCCCACCGAACAACCCAAGTCAACAATGCGAAAAGTGGTGTTTGGGTTGTTCATTAGTTGGTTTTGGACATTGAATTCTTTAGCAATTGCTTCTTTTATCATCCCTTGTGAAAGATCAAGGCCACGTCTCTGCCAATAAACAAGAAAAAGTTAGAACTCAAAATAATCGGGAAACAACAAACACAAGCTAATTACTCAAGCAGAAAGTGAAAACAAATCACTGCTACCAACCGCCGATCTGTTATTTCCACCTTCCCGATCTGTTATTTCCACCTTCTTTGTTTGAATCTGATTCGGAATCTGCATCTGACTCAGTCTGAGTCAGATCATTTTTTTTATTTGTAACGTCTGACTCCAATTTATACTCAGCTTATACATGCATCTGACCTAGAAGTACTTGAGTCAGGTAAAAGATATCTGACTCAAATTTGTGATATCGGACTTATACATACATCTGACTCGTTGGATACATATTTGATTGAATTTTAGAAAGAAAAAAAAAACTTTAACGCGTTACTGCTTAATGGTGCTTTAGTCGGATTCAAACGAACCGGTTTGAACTAAAAATGAATTTTCTCAGTTTCGTCGGACACATACCTGACTCAGTCCGAGTCAGGTAAAAACTCTACGTTAGTATAGTAATGGATATATGATATGTGGTGTACAGTGTACTAGGAAAAGGGAGAAAGAGTGGTTAATTTAATTACCTGAAGAGATGAATTCTGGACATAACTGTGCTGGCCAGTTCCACCATTCATTGGATGTGGTTCAATACCTGATGATTTTTCCATCTCTTTCAATTCGCACACCTCTGATACTTCTTCACTGGCTCTCTAACTCACGCCATTGATAGTTCATTGGCTATTTTATAGCTATGTGCATCTCTGCGTGAACTTTCTGAAAGTGAGGTATAGCGTAACCAGTGGGGGAGGTGTGTAGGGGCAAACAAGGTCTGCTGACCCCCACTCCATTTCTGTAGACCACATATATCCGTAGGGTGCATATTTTGCATGCGAGAGCTTAAAAAGTCATCAAGCCGTAAAGTTTTGACTTTACTGACACTGTCCTCAGCAGCCATGTACGGGCCTTTCCTTTTAAGTTTTGTCTGGGTACGCGGACGGCCTTCAACCACTAAATTTGACCCTACGGAGCTGTATGATGCAGAATGCTTGGTCTACATTAATACCAGAGGGAACTCGTGAGTGTCAAAAATAGTAAAAAACAAAGGCTGAGGTCGACGGTACCACATGGCTTTTTGCAAAATGAAAACATGTAATGTAAAATTACACTCTAGTTATTGAAAAATTACTTTTCAGCCAATGGGTTTTATTTTTTAACCAATGTAGAACCCTCAGCAAATGAAGACTTATTACCAATATGATGCATGTAGATTCCAATGCACATTCCTTTATAAAGTGTTAATTTGATTTTATTGTTTTATTTAATTGGATAAGCAGTTGACGGTTCTATATATCCACAGAATTAATGCTATAAAATCAAATAAAATATTGTATAAAATACAATATATATATAAAAATTTGATGGTGTAAAATAAAAATATTATTAATATTTAACTAAAACATTTTATAATTATATGATATATACGCCTACCATTTTTATACGCTATTTTTATATATTTTATTGTATATATTTGTCCTTTCAACCAATAATTTCTGGTTTCGTTACTAATTGGTATTAACATTTTAGTGATCCAGATAACTCTTTTTAAAGATCAACTCTCACAAACACCATAAAAATCATTAAAATTTTTTATTTTTCTCCAACAACTATAATAACCATACTGAATCTCTATTTATTTAATTAGCATTTCAAAACACTCATTAGAAAGGATGTGAATTTTTGTAACTTTATATGTATTGAAAGTAGGGTTGCACAAAGGTCGGTTCGGCTCGGTTCTTAGCAAAAACGAGTACCTATACAAACCTATAGCCGGTACATGTACCTTCTTTATTAGGTTCGGTTCTGGAACCGGTACCTATTAGCTCGGTTCGGTCTAGTTCCGGTTCCAAGTTCATACCATTGTTTAGGGTTAGGTTTTTATTTGGGGGAAAATGAATCTATCTTTGTGAGACAATTGAAATTAAATAAAAACTTTATTCATAAGATCTGAACTCTGAAATATGATTTCAATACAACCTAATTAATTTAACAACATAAAAATATATAGAACATAGTTTATAAACTAAATAATCATTTACAAACAAAAACCATAGTTTCTAACAACACAAACTCTATGCCCTGCAATAGTAATCATTCACAAACAAAACCCATTTCCAATCTCTGTTCAAATCCATCTCTATCACCGCTAAATACCAACAACATCATTGCACCATTATTTCGTCGTGTTGATATACAATTGATTATGTTGCTCTTCTTCTTGATTCATAGATAATGAATTTGTTATATCGGGATTTGGATTTGAATCTGTAGCTAGGGTTTGTGGAGGAGGAACTAGGGTTTTTGGAATAGGATGATGATGATGATCTAATTGATTAAGGGTAGCAGAAGAAGAAATTAGGGTTTCAGAATCCTGAATAACGGAAAAAGAAGGTGGAATCAGTTTTTATTATTAGATGATTGAATACAGTTTCACATACACAAAGTTTTTATACTTTACCACTTAACAAACTCTTACTAACAATCCGTAAATAAACAAGGAGATAAATTAGGTAATAGTTTTGAATGAGGAAATCTTCTTTAACTTGCTGAGTCATAGTATTGATGAGATATTGTGGGTCTCTGACTCTAATCCTTAACACCCCCCATCAAGTTAAGCATGAGTGGCCGAATGTTTAACTTGTATATGATGAACTGATACTTTGGTGAAGCTAGCCCCTTTGTGAAGATATCTGCCAATTGGTTTTTGGATGAAATAAACATAACCTGGAACTGCTTATTAGCAACTCGTTTTCGAACAAGATGATAGATTCTATATGCTTCGTGCGAGCATGAAAGACCGGGTTAGATGTTAAGTAAGTCGCGCCCAAATTGTCACACCACAATGATGGTGTAGGAACATAAATTCCAAGTTCAGTCAACAAAGACTGGATCCATATTAACTCCTAAGTAGCAATTGTGATGCCCCTATAATCAGCCTCTATGCTAGACTTAGAGACTGTTTTTTATTTCCTAACACTCCAAGATATTAGATTACCTTCGTAGTAGATACAATATCCACTAGTAGATCGTTGATCATCCAAACTCCCAGCCCAATCGAATCTGAATATGCATGTAGAGTTGTGTCCGGTGATCGTTGTATGAACAAACCATAAACAAATGTATGTTTAAGATAGCGCAGTATTCTCTTCACTAATTCCCAGTGTTCTACATACGGATCATGCATATACTGATAGGCTTTATTCATAGACACAGAGATGTCAGGCCTTGTTAAGTGTAAATACTGCAGCGCCCCAACTATACTTCTATACAAAGTAGGATCCGTGAATTTTGTAGAGACTTGGCGTTGTAATTTTGTCTGCACAACAAGAGGAGTACACACAGGTCTAACTTCTTCTAACTTACTTCTGCATAATAAGTCAGTAGTATACTTTCGTTGGCTCAGAATTAATGATTTGCCATAGCTGTACACTTCTATACCCAAGAAGTAAGATAAATCTCCAAGATCCTTGACCGTAAATTCTTTACTAAATTGCAAGATTAACTCATCATAAACCTGTTTGCTAGACCCTGTGACTATTATGTTGTCAACATATATAAAAACATAAATAGTAACAGAACTACCAAGTTTGATAAACAATGAGGAGTCAGGAATAGAACCTTGGAACCCCAACGCTATAAGATACTTACTAAGCTTCGAAAACCAAGCATGTGGCACTTGTTTAAGCCCATAGATGGACTTATTAAGCTTATAAACATGGCCAGGATGTTGTTGATCAAGATAACCAGGAGGTTGCTTCATGAATACCTCATCTTCCAACTCTCCATGTAGAAAAGCATTTTGTACATCAAGTTGTCGAAGCGGCCAATTTCTTTGAAGTACGATGGAAAAAACTAAGCGTATGGTACATGGCTTGACTACTGGACTAAACGTTTCACCGTCAATTCCTTTCTGCCAATTGAAGCCTTTAGTAACTAACCGAGACTTATATCGATCCATTGTGCCATCTTGTTTATACTTTACACGATAAACCCATTTGGCTCCAACTACATTCATTCCATCTCTATACGGTACTCTAGTCCATGTGTTGTATCTGCAAAAATAAAAATACTGAAGCAGAAGATGTTAACGTTAAAATAAAATATCTGAATTAAAACACTGATTTGCACACAAATGACAAAGTCACCTGCTCAGTAAATTGTCCTTAACACAATAGTTTGTGGGTACTCCTCAAGAATGAGAGATGCTATACCCCCACAACGGAGATGTGTCCAGGATAGAACTGCCATTATGATTTGTATAAGCACAATACAAATCACCCACTCAACGAACTCAACAACACTAGAATATGGAAGGAAATAAACAAGCAAAGCGCACAACAAAGCAAGAAGAGGGGAAAAGAGCTAGGGATAGTAGCCTGCTCTGGGATGAGCTGAAATGAAAAAATCAGTTTGTTTTTATAGGCGGAAATCAATTATGAATGTCGACATAATGTTGTAAAGATGTTGTAAATAGAAAACGGGAAAAAAAAAGTCAACATTATGTTGCAAGGAAGTTATATCCGTCGGGTCATACGCCCCCCCATTAAGACAATTTATTTTTTATATTTAAATTCATTTTGAAAAATATATAAAAAGAATTTTGTCCAAAAAGATAAGTTTTGGTTGACCCACACCCACACCCGAACCCGAGCCCGACCCGGCCCGCCCGCCCGATCGTACGGAGGGTGGCGACGTGCGTGCTTCGGTGTGAAGCACCGCGCGTATGTGAAATGTGTGGTTGTACCAACTAGCCCATAGCCTAAGTCCTCTCCATCACATAAAAGTTTGTTGACCCCAAGGGGCCACCCTTAGATGCATTTTTTAAGTAATAAGGAGAGGCAACATCTTTATTTCTCCTATGTGGGACTAAAGGTTTCATTCACAAATAGTGAAAATGAGCTAGTGTCCTTAGTGACCCCTTGGTCCTAAGTTCCAATTAATCCAAGATCACAAACAAAACGCATAAAATCATTTTCTCCAACAATCCCCCACATGAATGAAAAACCGATAAAAATCACAAATAAGAAAGCGATAAATATCACTATAGGAAATAAGTTTCCATAGGGTCTTGAACCTTAGCTTAGTGAGAAATTACCGGAACTACTTGATGGACAGTGAACGCGATGTCTTGAACTGCCATCGTTTGGTGTATTTCATCAATAACTTCCACGCGTGATATCACTTTAGGCGCTGTCAAGTTCGTGTCGTTGTGTCCATTTTATCCCTGGACGTATCCCGTTTCTCAAAATACTCTAGAGAATCAACTCAATTCTCATAGGAAGTGGCCCACTTACATATTCATATAGGTGAGTTCCATCAAGAGTGTTTACTGCTACACCCCACTTCAATCTTAAATTGAAACTATAAAACTCATTAAGACTTAATAAAAAGTCATCCTTCACATGCAGTCACACTATCACGCCTACACCATAGGGAAGGGACAGAAAATGAAATTCTCTGATAGTGTTTCCTTTAACCCACCAAAAATTAGTTGTCTCATTCAAAACCTTGATCTTGGGATCTCCAGTCAGCAAGGTTGAGTATCCTTCATGAGAAGTTTATTTAATGATTTTAAGCCCCATCCCTCTCGATGTATTACTAACTATCTCCTTGGACAAACCTTTCGTCAAAGGGTTTGCGATATTCTCCTTAGACCTCACAATGTCAATAGAAATAACGCTAGTTGAGATTAGTTGTTTCAGGGAATTATGTCTTTTACGAATGTGTATAGACTTCCCATTATAGTTGTTGTTTTTAGCATTAGCTATTGCAGCTTGACTATCATAATGTATAAATATAGATGGCACAAGCCTATGCCAGAGAGGAATGTCTTCTAAAAAGCATCTTAGTCAAACGGCTTCCTTTCCTGATTTATCTAACGCAATAAACTCTGATTCCATAGTGGATCGAGTCATACATGTCTGTTTGGAACTCTTCCAAGATACAGACCCACTTGTTATAGTGAAAATATAGCAACTCGTAGACTTATACTCCTCTGAGTATGATATCCAGTTTGCATCACAAAATCCTTCAAGGACTGCATGGTATCTCTCATAATTCAAACAAAAGTTCAAAGTGTACTTCAAGTACCTCAGCACTCTAATAAGTGCATCCCAATGTTCCTTCCCCGGATTACAGGTATACCTACTCAGCTTACTCACATCATAAGCATTGACTGGTCTCGTACAATTCATCAAATACATCAGACTTCCTATAACACGTGAGTATTCAAGTTCTGAAAATCTATTACCCTTATTCTTTTTGAGTCTACAACAAGGATCATATGTAGTACAAACTGTTCTATAATCAAACTGACTATATTTTTTAAGTACGGATTCAACATAATGAGATTGACTAAGACTATATCCATTAGAATTTCTTCTAATCTTCATCCCTAAGATCATATCAGCGGGGCCTAAGTCTTTCATGTCAAAGTTCTCATTTAGCATGTTCTTTGTAGAATTAATTACATCCATGTTTGTACCAAGTATAAGCATATCATCAACATACAAGCATACAATCAAACATGCATCATTCACAAGTTTAGTATAAACACACTTGTCAGATTCATTGATTTTAAAACCAATAGAAATCATTACATGATCAAATTTTGCATGCCACTGTTTAGGTGCTTGTTTCAAAACGTACAAATATTTTTTCAGTTTACAAACTTTGTTTTCACAACCTTTCACTAGAAATCCCTCAGGTTGGTCCATGTAAATTTCTTCATCTAATTCACTATTTAAAAAAGCTGTCTTTATATCCATTTAATATATCTCTAAGTTATGAATGGTAGCATTAGCAATTAACATCCTAATGGAAGTAATTCTCGTAACAGGTGAATAAGTATCAAAGGAATCTACACCTTCTTTCTGTTTATAGCATTTAGATACTAACCTAAGTGTGATTGTAATGCTTTGCAATAAGTGTGATACCTGAATATTGTCAGCTGCTGGTACAACGTCTACATCTTGTATGGACTCTGTTGCTGGTACAACGTCTACAACTGGAATGAAGTTTGTTGCCTGTGCAGCGTCTACTGGTTGAATGAAGTCTGCTGCCTGAATACTAACTGTAGTGTCTTGAAACTGATCATTACTGCTAACTGATGACGTCTCCATTTGATGTGATGGTTGACTGGATGATGTTGATGCTTGCATAGTTAAACTTGAGTTAGTTGGCAAATGAGTAACAATAGGTGTAGATAATACCTTTTTACTTGGTTGTCAAGTGGACGTCTTCTTCACAGTTCTAATTTGTTGTTGATGGGAGAATGGGAATAGATGTTCTACGAATCTGATATTCCGCAAGATGTATACTCGATTGGTTGGTCTATGAAAACACAAAAAACCCTTATGAAAGCCATTATATCCCATGCAGACACATGGTAAAGACCTAGGTTCCAATTTGTTGGCGGTGTATGGGCGTAGACATGGATAGCAAAGACACCCAAACACCTTCATAAAATAAAAATTAGGTTGTTTTGAGAATAATAGTTCAAGGGGACTCTCTTTTGGGTTTTTTGAAGCAGGCAGTCTATTTATGAGATAAGAGGCAGTTGTAAAAGCTTCTGACCAGAATAATTGAGGCATGGATGCATGGAAAAGTAAAGACAAACCTGACTCAACTATGTGTTGATGACGTCGTTCAGCCAATCCATTTTGAGGAGAAGTATGTGGACATGAAAATCAATAGACAACACCAGAATCATTTAAGAAGGCTGTGAATTTCTTGTATTCACCTTCATTATCTGATCAGAAAACTTTTATTTGTGTGATGTTAGATTCTCAATCTGTTTTTTGAAGTGAACAAATATGGGTAAAGCATCTGATTTTCGGACTAATGGGTAAATCCATATATAATATGAGAAAGCATCCATTAACAACAAATAATAGTGATATCCATTTCTAGATAAAGTTGGGGAAACCCAAAAATCATATATAATTAAGCTCAAAGGAGTTTCATAAAGAGTTTTGTTATTAGGGAAATATAGCTTTGTACTCTTATTCATATGACATGAAGGACAAAAGTTTAAAGAATTACTGGAAACTTGAAGAGAATTATTGAGAACAATTTTAAGAACTGTTTTTAACATAGGATGTCCTAGACACTGATGCTAAAGTGGAATAGTTTCTGTGATGTAGGTGGAAGGAGAAGAGTCAACATCCCTGGCAACATCAAATATGTAGAGTCCATTCCTATTCGTTCCTCGTAACTGAATTGTCCATGTGTGGAGGTCCTTCACAATAAAACAAGAAGAGTGAAAATCAAAGTAGACAAAAATGTCTTTGCAAAACTGAGATATTGATAACAAATTGGTTTTAATTTCTGGCACATGAAATACATTATTAAGAAGAAAGGATTTGTTGTTATATTTGAATGTGGCATTACCAACATGTGCAATCTGAAGACCATTACCATTACCAACTTGAACTTGTTCACTTCCTCCATATTCATGTTTGATGTTCAAGTTATCAAGATTAGTTGTAAGATGGTGAGTGGCGCCTGTGTCTGTGACCCAATTGCTATCACTAGGTGATCGTTTTAGAAAAGTGGTAAAAATAGTTCGTTCACTGAGACTTGTGAAGATTCGTTTTAGACCTAATTTGATTTAAACTAGAAAATAAGTAAAAGATTTTAATAATATTATGAAGAACTAGAACTCAGGACTCCACCAAAATCACTTCTGAATGATTTCTACAATGATTAATTAACAATTATAGCTCTTTTATTGACTCTGTTTCTTTGCCAAAAGTAGATTTCTAAAACATTAATTGTAATTCACAAGCATGGATGATCAAAAGCTCTTAGATCCCAGCATACACCATCAAACAAAATCACAACTAATTAAGAAAAATCATAAATCAATTAAAAATCAATGCTCATAAATAGTTATCATCCATTCATGAAATATGGCTTCCTCCATTGTCCCAATGGTTAGGTTTAGCTCCTTATGATGTACATACTCTCAAAACAATTATGCATGGCTCAAAAGTGTGTAACAGAATAAAAAATAATAAAACAGATGGTTCGCAACAGTGTAACCGCGTTGCAGACCACTGTTTTTCACTGTTACAGAAGAAAAGTATTTTTCAGGGAAGATAAACGTTGCAGATGCTAATATATCCATTGAGATGGGTTGAAGAAACCGTTGCATATGAAGATAAACGTTGCAAAGACGAAGATATCCATTGCAGATGGATTAAAGAAATCGCCGTCGTATCCCTGTTCTTCCCGTTCAACATCATAACTTTCTTTTCTCCTGTTTTTTTTTCGAGCCTCCCTCCCTTATTTTTCTTCCTCCTCTTTGCTATTTATAGGTTCCACAAACCCTAACAACTCATCCTTAATCGATAAGGACCCAAAAACCAATCCAAAACAAACTCAGATTCATGTAAATCCGAGTCAGAGAAGGAAACTCTTTTCCAAAAAAAACATGGATTTTCCAGCTTGTTTCAAGGCTTTAAACTCTTGTAACTTACGTGTTTCATCCTCTAATGATTGTTGCTTCATGTTGATAAGGTTTAAACTCTTTAAAATCCCCCAAAAATTGCTTTTGAAATACCTCAGTAACTTTCATATGTGAAGAATTGGTTTCCCGGCAACTTCAAATTGGAACCAAAAAGGAGTGTGCCCCTAATCCAAAAGTGGGGTGCCTTTATTAATTTCCTCTGGGAGTGCCTTTATCAACTTTTTGAGCCAATTTTTTCACAAATATTTATTTCCAAAAAATATCTACAAACACATAAAATAACACAATAAGTACCAAATTGAGCACTAACAAAACAAAGAATTGAGAACAATTTAGACACAAAAATGTGTCTATCACTAGGTCCTCCAGGAAAGGCTATAAAGGCAGTTGAAGCTGGTTGTCAAGGCTGTCTAGGTATGAAGTTTCTGTGAAAGCGAAATCGGCAGTCTATGGCAACATGATTTGTTCGCCCACACAACTGACAGGGACCTTGTGATGGACCTGAATCACCTCTAGGATGAAACTGTTGACTAGCATAAGAATTTTGATAACTTTGAATTCTATTCCTTTTCTGATCAGGCCTTGGATAAAAGTTTCCTCTTGAAGAAGTTGCTACATTAATAAATGTTTGTTGAATCGAAGCTAGCTGTTATTGAAGACGCATATCATAGCTGAGCAGGTAAGATAGAAGGTATCCATATCAGTTTCTGCTGCTGTACTCATCGAAGTGACTATGGAATCATAGGATTGATTGAAACCATAAAAGATTGCCTCCTGTTTATTCTCATTAGAGAGTGAACTGCCAGATGTTGCAAGTGCATCGAAAATTTATTTAGCTTTCGAAAAATAGTCATACATAAAAAGTGTGACAGATCGAAAAATTCATCTTGAATCGTTATGCGCTGGGCAGGACAGACCTCCCGATGCGCCACTTGAAATGAAAATAATCGGTCCTTAAAGCTTCACTTTCACTAGGAAAATGCATGTCCATTTGCCTTCCCAAGAATGCTTTATAAGCATGATACTCGAAATGTAGTTTCTATACTGCCTCAACTCACCATTTGTTCTGCTAAGGGCTCAAGGTCATTAAAGCCAATAAAGACAATGGTGATGCCTTTGGCATGCATCCTTTGCTTAACATATTTTTCCAAACTTAAGTCATGCCTTGGACTAGCATATAGGCCATTGTAGGCCAAATTTCTATTTTCTTAACTCTGCTTCGACCAGGCACTGAAGCCTGCACTTATCTTGCTCTTGCCAAGGGTGCAACATCCAGGCATATGTCATTCCATACCGTAAAGGTCGATAGGAAGTATGAACAATCCATCGAATAGAATTACAACTACCTCATCGAGTGTGGCAACAATCATCTTTTGACTTAGCATTGCCGAGCCAGATGATATGAGCTACCATAATATCACAATCACCTCTTAATTAGATGATATGAGCGACAAAGTGTTGCACCTCCTATGTCATGGACCAGAAATTTCCGCCTCCCGGCGCGTTACGGTGGGCAGGCCAGAACTTCCCGATGCGCAAACTAAGAGATAGTGACCGGACCTTAAGGCTTAACTTCTCGCTGCGTATGCAGGTATATTTGCCTTTCCAAACATGATTTGAAAGCATGGTACTCAGACCGTAGTCTCCATATCGTTCCAACTCACCCTTGTTATGCAAAGGGTTCAAGGCCATTAAAGCCAATGGTGGATACCTTTGGCAAACATCACCTAATTACGATCATTGTCCAGGCCTAACTCATGCCTCGGACTAGCACCTAGGCCATTTCAAACCTAATCTTTCGCTTCATCAATTTAGCTTCGATCATGCGCTGGAGTCTGCACTTGTCTTGATCCTTGCCAAGGGTGCAACATCCAGGCATATGCCATTCTATGCCGTAACAGTTACTAGGACGTATGAATAATCCATCGTATGAAATTGCTCATAAAGTGTGGCAACAATCATCTCTTGACTTAGCATAGCCAAGCCAGATGATACGAGTCACCATAATGTCGCAATCACCTCTAAATTAGATGATATGAGCAACAAGGTGCTGCACCTTAATGCATTGAATTGCGTATGCCTACGTACCCAACCTGTACCTTGAAGGGATCAAACATGACCGTAGTTCATCAAAGGGTCAATTCGAAAGGGACAAGCAACTTAAGCCTATTAAGGCAAAGTCAACTTCGATTCCAACTTCATCGCAAGACCAAAGGCCAAGCAAAGCCTAGACCGTATAGGTCGAAGGGCTTTCGTAAGGTATGCACTAGCTTGTGCATAACTGTCGATATATATTTTGCAAATATGCTTTCTCGAGTACGTAGCACGATTGAATGATGTTTTCGCGTAATTCAAGCTTTAAAGGCTAAGCTATAAGCATATTGATGCTTGAGCATCAAGTATGCTCCAAGCATCAAGTATGCTCCAACGTATAGGTCACATCACATACATATGTGCATTACAGCTCATGCACATTCAAGCTTCATCGGTTAAGCTACAAGTATATTGATGCTTAAGCATCAAGTATGCTCCAACGTATAGGCCACAATCGCATATATATGTGCATTACCCTACATGCACATTCAACCAACACCTCCTCCATATATATGTTTTATTCACATTTTTACAAATAAATAAAAGAAAGGAAGGTGACATCTATCGACTGCACTTAGGCAAAAACGCCAACTGATTGGCGCCTCCTAGGCAAATCCGCTAATTGGTTAGCATGATGGCCAATTGTGCCAAGGCCAATGCATTAGCACTATAATGCATTCTCGGTAAGCGACATTGGTTTAGTGATGCATTCTCAATCATGGATCACGACATAATAGTGCATTAACATTATGATGCATTCCTCGAATACGCAACATTGGCTCAGTGATGCAATCTCAATAATGCATCACGATATAATAGTGCATTAGCACTATGATGCTCTCACTTATACAACTTTGGCTCGGTGATGCATTCTTAATCATGCATCATGCCATAATAAGGCCTTAACACAATAAGTCGGGGTCAAGGCATCCACACCCTGATGCAATCCTAAGCGAGCTTTATAAGCTTAGGGTGAAGCTTCAACCCAGGACAGGACGCGTCCCTGAGTAAGCTTCATGCAAAAATTACGGGTGCTACCACTACAAGAAAAACGGGTTTAAGCGACGTGTCGTTTTAAGTCGCTTAAAGCCCCTTTTAAGTCGCTATAAACGGTTATAGCGACTAAAAGTGGCACTCGCTCCGTTGGTTGCCCAAAGCCATGTATCTCAAAGCCTTGAGCGACCATGCAATCGCTCTAGTAATAAACCAACTTACCTAAAGCGAGTGCTTTTCTCATTGCTTAACA
>JAJJMC010013433.1:0-10185 GCA_023531435.1 Papaver californicum
TTTTTTGGGACTTTAGGTCAAGAGAAGTTCTACTTCACTCTTTCTTAGTCAGACTAAGTATGTTGTGGATTTGTTACTCAAACATGGAGGGTGCTAAGCCATGTCAAACTCCTTTTGCTGCTCCAAAAGATCTTAGTAAGGATTTTGGGGACTTGTTGGAGAATCCTACTGAATACAGGTCTTTAGTATGTGCATTGCAGTATCTCACTTGGACAAGACCTGATATTTCCTATGTTGTTAATTTGGTCTGTCAATTTATGCACAATCCAAGAACTACTCATCTTGTTGCTGCTAAAAGGATCCTCAGATACATAAAGGGAACTAATCATTATGGTTTACATTTTAATAAAAGTTCAACTTATTTGCTGGGATATGCTGATGTTGATTGGGCTGGCAATGTTGATGACAGAAGGTCCACTGGTGGTTACTGTATCTTTTTGGATTCCAATATTATCTCTTGGTCTTCCAAGAAACAGACAACAGTGGCAATATCCAACATAGAGGCAGAATACAGAACTCTTGCTCACAGTGCTGCTGAGGTTGTTTGGATTTGTTATCTCCTCAAAGACCTTCATTTCTCAATTACAAGTATTCCAAGACTTGGGTGTGACAATATTAGCTCAATTAAACTTGCTTCCAATCCTGTGATGCATTCCAGAATGAAACATGTTCATCTGGACTATCATTTCATTAGGGAACTTGTGCAATCCATAGAATTGCATGTCTTCTATGTTCATACTCTGGATCAGTTGACAGACATATTTACCAAGGGTCTTCATGGTCCAAGGTTTACACCGCTTCGAAGCAAGCTCAGTGTTGTTGCACCACCCTTGAGCTTGAAGGGGGATATTGACACAGCCTTAACTGTACAACAAGCCAGAATTAGTGAAGTCAGGTTTTGTTATGAGCTCACACAAGTGTTGTATACGTATGTCTGTTAAGTCTGTTATGTGCACAAAAATATTGTGTACGTGTGCTAGAATAGATTATGTCATGTGCACACAGGTGCTGTGTACGTGTGCTAGTTAGGTTTTGTTAATCTTTCCTTTAAATATAGAACTTAAACATTCATTTGTGTAATGAAGCTCAGCTTCTTGTTTTGGAATACAAGAGAATTTTCTCACCATTAACACAATGTTATCATTTTCCTATTCTTCCCGTTCTCTTGCACGCCTTAGTCGTTGTGCCAATGCCCTCCTCTGATAATCAATTTTTTTTAGTAAACTCACAAAATGAAACATGTGAACTTCTTCATTTGCTTGATTGTCCTGATTCGTGTGTGTCCTGCATTCAGCAACAGGTGATTAATATTTTGAGTAAGGTGATATAGTGGATGATCATGCATCCGACACATAAAAAGCGGTTAACTTCTGATAGTCTCATCAATGTTATTTGACTTGTTAAATTGTAAGATTGATAATTAAGCTAGGTGTAAATGTAAAGTAAGTAGACTTGTCTAAGAAAAGGCCATCGTCAGATTAGTGTTTAGGAACTATAGTCAGCTTTTCATGTGTTCCTTTCATCCGTGAATTTGAACACCTTAAAAATTGGTTTTGCTAAAACAACACACAAAATTTCCGCTTGTTATATTTTTTTCTTCCAGATTCCAAACCCGAACCTGTTAGATCCAAATTAAGAAAAAAAGAAACAGATCAACGGAAAGGTAAGATGATTGATGATTACCGGTAATGTATTGACTTCTACTCACATGTTAGTCCTTCCACACCCTGAATCGATGAATTTTATCTTCTATTGCCACTTGAGTCTATTTATAGAGAATTGATGTCAAAAAAACTGTAATATTTGTATCTGCTTCCTACTGGTTTTAATTAAAGATGATGAAGTTGAAACTGCAAGGTAGTGGATGTCAACAATTATTAGTTATTTACTTTTTACATTTGGATTTATTTTTGCAAAAAAATAAATCATTTTGAATTTGGAAATTAGTAAATGAGACGGTCATACGGCTCACCAATTTCAGTGTTTAAATGCAAGTGCGATTAGATAAAATTATAACTTGGTTGGTGTCAGTCTGTCAGACTCCAAACCGCAATTCCCAGACTCAACTCCCACTTTGATAAAGAAAATCCCCCTCATTTCTCACTTGAAAGCTTGTATTCTACTGAACACTACAAAAATGCAAAATGTAGTATTCAGAGTTTAAAAATCTGTACCACAAAAAATTAAGACAAAAGGCAAATCTAACTTATTAGAATCCGTCGCACGATTTTATGGAGCTGTTGTTTGTTTCTCATACCGCTGAGAATGGCATTACTACGGAGAGCTTTAGTACCATTTATGGAATCCATTAAAATCATGGCTGTCAAATTACCTCACTTACGGACACTGTACTTTTTGTTTTCGTTTCTCACTCATGATAGCCGGCACTTGGTTGTATAAATTTGAGGTCTGTGTATCATCTAGGTTGTGATGCTGCCATTGAAGTATACAGAGACCTATCAAATATGTGAAAAAATATCAATGTGAACTCCAAGGGATGGAAAATGTGAATACTCCTATAACTCTACTATAACTACACAAATATTTTTAGCACTTTGGTTAATAAATTTAATTGGTAATTGTCCTGAAAATGCCGAAATTGATCAAATGTATTCATAAAGGATTAGATGCAAGTTAGGATTAGATCGCACCAAATTTTTTCCGTGACAATCAAAAATGAGTGGGTGAGAAGAATTCAACAGAGACCCAGAAACCAGGAAATGCTTAAAATGCTTGGTCAGCTGTGCTTATGTTAGTAAAGGAAAAGTCCATACGAATATGACAATAGTAAAAGCTATGTTGTACTTAAGTAAAATTATACGGAAGGGAGGTCCTGGAGACAGTTTTGGAGACACAACATCCCACAACTTTATTTAATCTTAGATTTTAGTATTTTGGACGGCTAAGATGATGGGATACAAGATAAAGAATGGTTAAATTAATAGAAAAATACGCGGATAACCAGGCAACCGCGTAGCCATATATTTAATCAGTTTAAACTTTAAATGTCATTTTCATTATCCTTTTCCTCTCTTCTTCCTCTACCACTCCCGTATCTCACCCATTTCTATCTCACCTCCAACAATCACTATCATTACTAATAACTACCAACCTTATTAGATTTGATGAATGGATCGAATCTCTCTAATTCAAAAAGACATCAACTGATGAAAAATCAATAACCTCCAATTTAGATTCAAAAATCTTCTTATTAGATTTGATGAATGGATCTAATCTCTCCAACTACCCCTGCACCTCCTATTCTTGCCCACTAACCTCAATTTAGATTTAGAAAATGTATACAAAACTTATTAACTGATTGAATTTCTTAATTCATATTTGAACACGAATGGATTTTGGGTTTTGAGAATGCTTTCTCTTTTGATGTTTGTGGGAAAGCTTAAGAGATATTTTTTTGTTCATTTAAGCTAGTAAATTCATATTTTTGAATATTTAAGATACCGGATCAAGTATGAACATATCTTGATTCACTGTTTGGAGAATGCTCATCTTTACTGAGGCTAAACACTTATATACTTTGCTTTTGAAGCTACTGAAAGAAACCCAAAATCCAAATTATGCATCAACTGGTCTACCGAGATATGATTCTGTGTTTTCATAAAATGAAAATTTTGACCTACTAAATAATATGGGTACGGGTTGCCTGGTTAACCACATTTTTTTCTATTAATCTAGACCATTCTTAATCTTGCATCCCATCATCTTAGCCGTCCAAAATACTAAAATCTAAGGTTAAATATAGTTGTGGGATATTATATCACCAACACTGTCTCCCGATCCACCCTCATTAGATAATTTTAACTTAATTTTTATCTTCAATTGAATAACATTGAATAACATTACACGATTTAAGGTACCATATATTTACGTAAATACTCCAAACTTTTATACCAAAATAAAGAAAACAATTAAGGGCATACAAAACACAAACTGTAGCATGTTTCTGTGCAATATAGTATATCCGAGCTTACAAAATTCAATTAAGGGCCTACAATGTACACTTGCTGCACCCGTTATTTATGTATTTTGATGGTATATTTTCTTCACCACGTTTGGGAATGTAAAAGTGTTTATGTATTTTGATGGTATATTTTCTTCACCACGTTTGAGAATGTAAAAGTGTTTATGAGAAGCATGTGTCGTCAATAAGGAGCACGCACAAAAATCTGATAAAAAACGATCCGCAAGTGTTATGCGCTGCACCATATAAACTAGCAGTGACAACTGACAATAGGTGTAACACTTACCTTGTGTTTTTTTTCAATCACCACCGTAATACAGACTAAGATATACTCGGTCTACCATTTGTTGATATTCTACAAATATTCATAATTTGTATTAGCAACGGAACAATTGAAGTCCAAAAAATGGCATAAAAAAGTTTGTATTATTATGGTTTACCTCCGGAGTTACAACATATTTTTATTTCCCATCGTTGGTAATTATCTGGCTGTCCTCAATAGGCTATTATCACCATATAAATTCATTTTTCAAAACAACGATCATCAAGTGGAAAAATTAAACAATAAAAAATAAACTTTCATACTGTGGAAGTCGATCAATACACCATTTCCACATAAAATTCAAATCTGCATCCAAATGAAAAAAATAAGTTTTGGTGACTTCAAGCTTAGGTTGCTTTTAACTAAATACAAGATGATGTGTTAAAGGAATCATTTACCGCGTAATCCAATTCTTTGTCCACCTGTTACAAAAAAATATGTTAGAAATGCAAATAGATTACAAAAAGTTTGCTTCCACAAAAAATAAATTCAAAAATGGAGAGTGTAACACTTAACATCCCTCGCCATATATGGATAGGCATGGATAATTTCCTCCCAAGAACATACCACGTTTAGGTGTTGAGGATAAGCATGTTGTTTGACGTACCATGTTGTTATCAGATTAGAAGTGATAAATAAATTCTTACGAAGTAAGAAATATAGTTTGTTTGTTGTGAATCTGTTTAGAAAAAATATTAAAACAATGAAGTTACAAATTTACCATCATGTTCTTCCCCCGTTGACGTTCTCATTTTTTGACACCTTTTTTGAAGATGAAAGTTGTTTTGAATTTATAAGAGACTATCGGGTAAGTTAAGCCAGTTATGAATTGGTTTCCCTTTTTATCGTGGATGGGTTACTTATGATAGATTTTAATTAAATTTCTGATAGTTATCAACTTTTTTAGGTTGAAAAATGAACGATACAAATTTTCCAAAAATGCAAACGACGGTGGATTAGACTAAAAATTTCTCTATTTATGTTAATTATCCTTATAAACCGCCTGAGTCAAGACACAAAATCTCATTACTCAATCCTTACCCTTCTTTGTCTTTTCCAGAACTAAATCCTGACCACTCTTTGTCTCTATATACAAATAGCGGTGGAAGATCTAAAAATCAGCCAATAGACATGCAAATTCGTCTATGATGAGGCCCACACCACTCCTCTCTAGTTAATTGATGATTTAAATGAACTATACATATGGTACATGCAATATAATCAGCAAATAACATGTATGTTGGTGGTATACAGCTTAGATCGGTATGTGTAAGATTTTAAAAATCAAAATTGTGATAGTGAATAGTAATTTGGTCATGACGTGACAAAGTATTTTATGGGACGTATAGTTCGATAATTCGTAAATACGCATATAATTCGTTTTAGGTTGGAAATTCGCAAAACTAAGTCAGGTTTCCAAACGTACATATGATACAGATGGATTCGTGAATTTACTAACTAGTCATAAGAGTTTGAGTTAATTCAAAAATCAAATACATGTTCTTAAAGTAAAGGTTTAGAGTCGGTCACTGAGTTCTAGTTTGTAAGATACCTAATTGGAATCGATTTAGGAATTCTAAGAGCAATGATAGTGGGGGTAGGAAAACGAGTTAATTTGCCCATTTTTGGCCGAACCTCAGGCTACAACGACTATTCATCCAACGGCTCTTATTCTATCATCTATAAATTCAATTCTCTCCCTTTTCAAAATCACACCTTCTATACCCATAATCTCCAACGAATCTCTTCTAATTTCAAACTTCTTCAGTTAATTATTAATTAAAGCTTTCTATATGATTGTAAATCAGTAAAAAGCAAGTTTTAAAAAAATTTAGCAGAGTCATCAGAAACACAAAAGGCTTCCAACTCAAAATGCTTCAACAGTTAAAGTTCGGGGTCCAAAATATAGTCATGATGAAGATAAAGCTATTTAGAGAAGTTATGTTTTTTTTTTAGTTTGATTCGTATCAATGGTGTTCAGCAATAACATAACACGCTTTGGAGGAATATTTGGACTCAATTTTATGGTGAAACTGGGAATCTAAGAATTCGTGATGCAGTGATAAGTTCATATTTTACATATTTAGAGTGTCAATTTCATGCACTTATTTGCTAGATTTCTTGTGAATTATTGTATATTATGTTTGTTTTTGTTTCTTTATCTGTTATTAGGTGGAATCGTCCAAATGAAGTGAAATGGCACTTAATTATGGAAGATACGAGTGCTACAAATGAAGAAAAGCCATAGACCAAGTTTAACTTGTTCAAAGGAAAGTGCTAAACACAGTCAAGTCTTTTACTTAAGGGGTAGCTGAGGTTCAAATAGTTATAAAGGCGCCTACATTTCTGTTAGGGGCTTCCAGTATTTGAAAAGTGCTAAAGGCGTCAAACCTTTCTACTAAGGGATTCCTTCATCTTCTTCCATTTTAAGAAAGTGAAATCAGCGCCTGTTGTTGATGATCGTAATCATGATTGATTTTAGAAAAGATGATTTCGAACTTTGATGGACATCACAGGGTTATCGAAGATGATAAAAGACATGGGTTGTTTATAAGATGTAGTCCATTAAAATCCGAGATTTTTTAGTGATAGATATTTAGTGGCTAGAAAAGTTGATGTCACTGATTGGATTCTGTCAATGATTAACGAAAGCTTATGTTTGAACCTGATGGTTATGATTCAGTTAAGTTGAAGATGGTGATCATAATGATCGGTGATGGTGGAGTTATGGTGTTGGTTTTGGTCGAGAGATTGATGAATGAAGTGGAGCAAAACTCGTGCATGGCAGGAGAGATGGAGAAGTCATCCCATTAATGGTGGTGACCTATGTGGTTAATATCGGCCGTTACGGCCGCGATAACGGCGATATTCAAGGTATCGCTTCAAGAGCGCGACGAATCTTCAAATATCACCGTATCGGCCGATACGGTCGAGATTCGCCCGATACGGCCGATATTCGTCCGATATTCAAGGTACATGCTTGTTGTTTAGTCTAGATTTTTGGAACTTTGAACTTAGAATTGTAATATACTAATATGATCTCTTCTTAAAGTATGGTTGTTAAGATTCTTGGTAATAAATCAACAAAATATAGTTAATTTTTGGCATTCACATGTATAAAATTTGGATATAAGATTTGGGACTCCCGATATTTCACCGATAATCTCCCGAGATATTGTTATCAAGGTGTCAAGGTCCCGGCCGAGAAGAGACCGAGATCCGAAATTAACTACATTGGCGGTGACGATGGTTGTCGATGGTTGTAGCTAATTTCTTAATTGATTGAGGATGAATTCTAAGTTCTAAACATGATTTGGTTTAATATATGATTCTATTTTGAGTTCTCCATATGATTATCGTTTGTTTATACTACAAAGAATGTTTATGATTGATTGATAGATTATTTAAGTGGCCAACTGAATTGTTTTTTTGATTTAATCTATTGATAATATTGAGTTGTGAGATAAGTAATCGTCAATTGAATCGTACACAAGTAGAGAGCACGAGACCTTACAGAGGGATTTTGTGGTGCAATTGTGTGTATAAACAACACTAGTAAGTGGACCTTGATCTAAGAGTCTAACTGCTAGGATTAACCTATAAATTTACAAAAATATAAAAAATTCGACCAAATTACAATCTGAGTGATCTAATACTAGGTGGTTATGACGAGTAGAATCTGATAGGCAAGAATTTCCTTATCCATTGATATAAGGAATTTCGGGGATAACACTGATCTAGCAGTTATTCTACGGTTGGTGATAATCTGTGATTAACAATGAGTAGATGAATATATTAACTTGATGAATTTTTAGTAACAAAGAAAGATTACTCGATCATATCTCTTCACATTGCTTACAACTTAATCTTTTAATTGTTTTCTTATTTATTTTGTTAAAAACCCAAAACAAACCCCCCCCCCCCCTTTGTGACATTTTAAACAACTGAAACACCTTGCTCTTCATGGGAATGAACTTTATTTACTAATATATTATTCATTAGTAAATAAGTGAATTAATTTGTACACCTACGACACGCATCATGCAGGTGGGTTGACAATTCATTTTAATACAATCAGCAAAGACAAGAATATTTGGGTAACTCTGATGATGCAAATGAATCGTTGCAAAATGACTTGGAAAACTAACATCAATATGGTAAGTCCTATTTAAATTTTTTTACTTGATATTTAAAATGTTATGTTTGTTACAATAACAAATTTATAAAATTTTCGAACTGCAGCAACGTAAAACTCGAGAGGAATGGAAAAAAAATAAGTAATATGGGTTTTAAGTATGAAGCATGTTTCCACATCCTTAAGAAGATGAACCAATATAATCCTGATCTATTAAACGACTATCAAATACCAAATCAGTTACCATACAAGACTATAAATGTTGCTCAACAACCTGGGTCTCCCTATTCTTCACCAAAAACAAACTCAGACCCTCAACTCAGCACTGGAGGATCCCAACATGGTAATTTTAGTATTAATGTTAATAGAAATGTCGATAGATGGGATGGAATGGGTGCCAGAAAAGCAAAACATATCATAAAGGCACCTCAAGATGCCGCCCAATCATCAACTTGAAAATTCAACATCCAAATTTTTTTTGATAAACAAGAAAAAACCAATATTGTTAAAATTGTAGAAAGTAAGAAAATGTTGCATAAACGAGGAAAGGTCGTAAAAAGCGGTTGAAAAGAATTTCCTTAATGCGCATATGAGAGGAAGTTTGGGAATGGACACGAAAATGATGAATCAAGTACAACTACAAGAAGAATTTGATGAACTTATAGTTCGTTTTCTTTTCGATGCAATAGACAGTTTGTTTGAGTTTGAGTTTTGTTTTAATTTTAATATAATCCTTAGTTTTTATTTCAATGTAATCTTTAGTTTGAATTTTAATATATTTCAATGTTTGTTTAATACAAATGTAATACTTAAAATTCATCGACAAAAGGGTTGTTCATTACACATCAAATTATATTAAAAGAACTAAGGTTATTGAAATAATAACTAAAAAGTGATAAATATTATTCCTCTATCGAACTTATTATCACTTTATTCATACATGGGGTCGAGGAAATTTTTTGATTTACTTTACAAACGGACATGCTGGATCATCGATCTATTATAGATTCTTACTTGGTATGTTTCTACAGATAGTGATGGTATCCACTCAGATGACCATGTTCTATTCGGGGGAATACAAACAAAATAGAGATTGTCTTACGGAGAGATGGTCGAGTGGTTGATAGCTCCGGTCTTGAAAACCGGTATAGTTCTTTGTTCAGAACTATCGAGGGCTCGAATCCCTCTCTCTCCTTTATCTCATTGAATAGATTTTTTTCTTTATTGTTTTGGTTTAACCAGGTATCATAAGGTGGAATGGCTCGGCTAGGTTGGATAGCCGAGCCAGAAAAAAAAAAGTAAAAAGGAACACTTTTTAAGTATGACCTAATCCAAATGATGGAATCAAATTAATTCCTACTTCAGGCATTTGATCTCCTGTCTCAGTTAAGAGGGGTCATGAAAAGAACAGGTTCCAAATCACGATCAATTCCTTTTTCAAATCCTGCTGCAGCTGCACGAGCTCTTCCCGCATGCCATAAATGACCCACGAATAGGAAGAATCCTAGAACAAAATGAGAGGTAGCTAACCAACTTCTAGGAGAAACATAATTGACTGCATTGATCTCAGTAGCTACGCCACCCACGGAATTTAAGGAACCTAAAGGAGCATGGGTCATATATTTCGCAGAACGCCGTTCTTGCAAAGGTTGGATGTCTTTTTTCAGCCTGCTCACGTCCAAGCCATTTGGACCCCTTGGAGGTTCCAACCAGGGAGCGCGGAGGTCCCAAAAACGCATAGTTTCT
>JAJJMC010013434.1:0-19987 GCA_023531435.1 Papaver californicum
CTAACTAATTACCATTGATACTAACTAACTACTAACTAATTAACTAATTGACAAATCTAAGCGGTACTAACTAACTACTAACTAATTAACTAACTAACTAACTAATTAACTAACTTAACTAATAACTTAAGCCAAGCGGTACTCTAGTGCTCCGCTTGGGTATACCAGGCGGTGCGCTAGGACACCGCCTGTCCCATTCTTCCCATACAATTATTTCGCATATGTACCATTTCTTCAGACGGATGTTAGAACTTCGCCCCACCAGGCGTGCTTCTGAGATACCGTTCTTCTCTTGGGTGTGGTGCTAGGATACCGTCTAAACACATGCGTTACGTTAGGATTCCGCTCCACATCAGGGGTTACGCTACGACACCGTCTCGATCAAGCGAAATCCTAGAACTACGCCCGTCTTCCCAAACGTATCACTAAGACTTCGCCCCACCCCAGGTGCAATGCTAGAGGTCCGCTTGACTATCCATGGTTGTTCTTGGGCCGAAGTAAAATCAAATTTTTTGATCTTTGATCTTTGGATCTAGTCGTGTGACTGTGAATGCCTGTTATAACGAGAGATCAAACGAGAACGATAAACAGATAAAGAACACAGGGATTTAACGTGGTTCACTAACTGTTACGTTAGCTACCTCCACGGCAGAGAAACCAGAGTTTTATTGCTGAGCAGAATACCAAAGATACTTACTCTAGGTACAACGTATGCATATATATAGGGCAAAGAAATAAACCCTAATTAGACTAGAAAGCGGAAAACAATCCCAGTGATAATACATTACGTATACCGTTTAGGCGTGGTTCACTAACCGCCGAGGGGCTCTGCCCCTCGGACTCCCCGTAGTATTCCGGCAAACAAATGATTCAAGGCATATCAACAAATCTCCACCTTGACTTGAATCCTACGAGCAACAGAAACAGATGCACCATGACAGTGCCAGAACATTTCTCTGCCTCAGATGCCCCTAGACAGGGGCTCAGACTATTGACTTGTGATATTGAGCAAGTCCAAACAATGTTGGAACTTGCTCTCAGGAACTGGCTTGGTGAACATGTCAGCAGGGTTATCAGCTGTCCCTACCTTCTTCACTTCAATTCTCTTCTCATTTCTCAGAAAGTGATACCTGACATCAATGTTCTTTGTCTTCTCATGATGGACTTGATCTTTGGTTAAGCATATTGCATTCAAGCTGTCACAATACACTATAGCCTGATCCTGATGTAAGCCTAGATCATTAACCAGCCCCTTTAACCAAATTCCCTCCTTTGCAGCTTCTGTCAAGGCCATATACTCTGCCTCTGTAGTAGACAAAGTAACCGTAGGTTGTAGAGTTGCCTTCCAGCTTACAACAGAACCTCCAAAAGTGAACACATAACTAGTCATAGATCTCCTACTGTCCACATCTCCAGCATAATCAGAATCTGAGAAACCAGCCACTAAACATCGGGTATCG
Source organism: Papaver californicum (assembly GCA_023531435.1). Lineage (NCBI taxonomy): Eukaryota > Viridiplantae > Streptophyta > Magnoliopsida > Ranunculales > Papaveraceae > Papaver > Papaver californicum. Next base: position 1,461 of record JAJJMC010013434.1, read on the forward strand.
TTCCCATAACAGAGACCGACATCTGAGGTACCTCTAAGATACCTGAAAATCCTTTTAACAGCTTGCCAATGTTCCTTCCCAGGCTGAACCATAAACCGACTGACCATACTAACAGCAAATGCTAAGTCTGGTCGAGTGCAGACCATAGCATACATCAAACTTCCAACTGCGCTAGCATATGGAACTCGAGATATGTACTCTTTCTCCTTATAAGTCTGAACCGTGTACATTCCCAACTTGCTGTTAGATGCCATTGGAGTATCTATAGGCTTGGCTGAAGACATTCCAAATCTGCTCAAAATCTTCTTGATGTACCCTTCCTGTGATAGGAATAGCTTTCTCTTCTTCCTATCCCTATAGATTTCTACTCCCAGAATTTTCCGAGCAGCACCCAGATATTTCATCTCAAACTCAGCACTGAGAGACCCCTTCAGCTTCTGAATGTCTGATTTATTCTGAGCAGCGATCAACATATCATCAACGTATAGAACTAGATAAATACGTGAACAATTCTGCGTATCATTGTAGTACACACAACAATCATACGGACTCCTGTGATAGCCAAGATGCACCATATAACTATCAAATCGTTTATACCACTGCCTGGGGGACTGTTTTAGCCCATATAAGGACTTCTTTAGCTTGCAGACATAATTTTCTTTACCTGGAACTTGGAATCCATCTGGAGGCTCTGCCCCTCGGACTCCCCGTAGTATTCCGGCAAACAAATGATTCAAGGCATATCAACAATGCCCTTAGAAGCTTAACAATATATATAAGGATATAAACATTTTTTAATAATTTAGGGTCTAAATTTAAACATCTTTTAATTAAGAATTTGATATTATAGGCAATCCATGAATGGGGTCTTAGCCTAAGTTCCCCGAGTGTAAATTCCCATCTTTTGAATAGAACTACACCCTGTTAAGATTCCAGTTGTTCTCTGAAAATTATGTGTGGATAAAATTCGGCTACGCTTGAAGTTTATTTACGAGTAAAGAGATTACTGCTTGATTTATTTTATTTGAATCATTTAATGCAGATTAAAGATGTTAGATGATTGATGTGAAAGATAGGTTTTCATTCTGTGAACTAATTAGTTATACCAGAAACTTGAAAAAAACTAAGGGCTGTAGATGATTTCATGAATTATGCAAGTGTGACCATAATCTGCCCCTGGCCACTCGTGCGTGCATGAATATTACAAGTGTTTGAACTTCGAACACGTTCATCCTCGCACACACACACAAGTTTGTCAATAATGGGCAATCAATGTGCAAAAGTAAAATTAATTAAGTTTAATCATATGACAGCACATTGATGTTGCTGTTGCTGGCTCTTATCTCTTCCCTTGTTATCCTATATATTAAGCTCCATTTCTCTCATCTATCTCCAACACTGAATTGATAACTTTACATACAACAACTAATATCTCCTGCAAAAATGACTACCTCAATCACAATGCGCAGAAATTCATCTCATGCTAGGTCTAGAAGTTTGCCATCAATATCTCATCCCGCAGTATCCAAGGCGGAGGAACTTCTCTGCAGACTAAGGAGCTCAGAAGCTGTTAGATCCTCTCCATCGGCATCATCATCATCATCATCTATATGTCCTGATTTGATTGATCTAAATAACTTGTATGATTGTGTTGAGGATTTGCTTCAATTGCCATTCACGCAACAATCCCTCACTGGTCAGCACAGAAACTCAAAATGGGTTGACCAAGTGTTGGATGAGTCTCTCATGTTGTTGGATGTGTGTGGTACTACTAGGGATGTCTTGTTGGAAATGAAGGAGTCTGTACAAGATCTTGAATCAGCTTTCCGTAGACGAAAATGTGGAGAATCTGTAATAAGTGAAGTGGCTGCATATAACTCCTCTAGAAAGAAAGTGAACAAGGTGATCAGCAAATGCTTGGGAGATCTGAAAAGAATTGAGAACAGCAACAACTCTGCTCTGTTAGAAGAAGAGCCTGAAGTCGCTTCGATTATCAGACAAGTTGAAGGAATCACTCATTCCATCTTTGAGTCCATATTGTCTCTCTCAATTGGATCAAAAGCCCGATCAAACACAATTGGTGGTTGGTAGTTGGTTTCGAAAATGATGCACACCAAAAGTTTCACAAGTCAGGAGAAGGGAACGGGTGTTAGCGAAATTGAGAAGGTAGAAGTTGCATTGAAAAGCTTGTCATGCAAAGAGATTGATGTCAGGGAAGTGCACAAGCAATTGGTAGGATTGGAAGTGCGCGGTTAGTGAACCACGCCTAAACGGTATACGTAATGTATTATCACTGGGCCTGGTTTCCGTTTTCTAATCGGATTAGGGTTTATTTCTTTGCCCTATATATACACGCGTTGTACCTAGAATATGTGTAACTCAGTATTCTGCTCTATAATAAAACTCTGCTTTCTCTGTTGTGGATGTAGCTAACGTAACAGTTAGTGAACCACGTAAATCTCTGTGTCTCGATCTCTATTATTGTTCTCGTTCGATCTCTCGTTACAACAAAATGGTATCATAGCGAGGTTCGATTTCCACCGAGAACGATGTCCGGATCCATGATGAAGATCGATAGGTTTACCGGGAGAAATAGTTTCAGTCTGTGGCAAATCAAGATGCGGGCTTTGTTGAAGCAACAAGGTTTTTGGTTGCCGTTAGCTTCGGATAAGAAGGGCGCAAATACATCCACCGCTGAGTATGCGACTATGGAGGAGAAGGCTCACTCAACGATTATGCTGTGTCTTGCGGACGACGTAATCACTGAAGTCGCAGATCAGGAAAAGGCCGCCGCTTTGTGGTTAAAGTTGGAAAGCCTCTACATGACGAAATCGCTGACCAACAAGTTGATGCTGAAGCAACGTCTTTTCAGTCTGCGCATGTCTGAAGGTACGCCTCTTAGAGATCACCTAGATCAAGTTAATACTATTCTGCTTGAATTGCGTAATATTGATGAAGTGGTGGAAGATGAGGATGCTGCCTTAATGTTGTTGGTGTCTCTGCCTCTGTCGTATGAGAATTTTATAGAGTCTTTTATTGCTGGAAAAGATACTATAACGCTGGAAGAGGTTAGGTCGTCTCTTCATACCAGGGAGATGCGGCATAAGGTTGCTGGAACAGGTACAGAAAATCAGGCTTCCGGGTTGATGGCAAAAGGAAGCAAGGACGGTAAGAATGGCAAAAAAAATTCTGGCTATAAATTACCAAAAGACGTCTGTGCCTACTGTAAGGAGAAAGGTCATTGGAAGTCGGAATGTCCTAAGAAGAATAAGCAACAAGAACATAACTCTGGATCTGCAGCATTAGCTGAATGTGGAAACACTTCAGAGGGAGATTTTGTTCTGCTGGCAGATGATTACACACATCAGTCTGATGTGTGGTTCCTTGACTCTGGGGCGTCCTACCATATATGTCCCAAAAGAGAGTTATTTACTACGTACAACCGTGCAGATGGGGGCAGTGTCTCTATGGAAAACGGGTCTGTCTGCAAGGTGGTTGGAATCGGCTCAATCAGGTTTAGGACACATGATGGGAGGCTCTGCACATTGAAGGAAGTCAGACATGTGCCACTCTTGACAAGGAATGTGATATCCTTGAGTCTGCTAGACAGCAAGGGTTTCAGTTTCAAAGGTGAAGGTCGAGGTTTGCATGTCTGCAAAGGTTCTGATGTGATTCTGAAAGGTGTCAAGCATGGAACTTTGTATGTATTACAGGGTTCAACAGTCACAGAAAATGAGGTTGTTGTTGAGAAGGTGGAGGTGCAATTCAGTCAAGAGGAGAATCAGGCACCTAAGTTGGTTGACGACCAACTACCACCATCAGTTACCGAAGAGCAAGATGCAGATGAGTCTGAGAATGCACCACCAGAGGAAGTTGAACATCAAAGCATTGCTACAGACCGACCTAGAAGGGTTGGAATAAAACCTCCAGCGAGGTACAGGTTTGACGATTTGGTGGGTTATGCATTGCAGGTGGCCGAGGAGGTGGAGGATCACGAGCCGTCCACCTACAAGGCTGCAGTATCTGGAAACGAGTCAGCACAGTGGCTTGCCGCAATGGTAGAATAAATGGAGTCCCTTATCAAAAATGGGACTTGGGAGCTTGTAAAACAGCCCCCCAGGCAGTGGTATAAGCGATTTGATAGTTATATGGTGCATCTTGGCTATCACAGGAGTCTGTATGATTGTTGTGTATACTACAATGATTTGCAGAATGGTTCACGCATTTATCTAGTTCTGTATGTTGATGATATGTTGATTGCTGCTCAGAATAAGTCAGATATTCATAAGCTGAAGGGGTCTCTCATTGCGGAGTTTGAGATGAAAGGTCTGGGTGCTGCTCGAAAATTTTTGGGAGTAGAAATCTATAGGGATGGGAAGAAGAGAAAGCTTTTCTTATCACAGGAAGGGTACATTAAGAAGATTTTGAGCAGGTTTGGAATGTCTTCATCCAAGCCTATAGATACTCCAATGACATCTAACAGCAAGTTGGGAATGTACACGGTTCAGACTTATGAGGAGAAAGAGTACATATCTCGAGTTCCATATGCTAGCGCAGTTGGAAGTCTGATGTATGCTATGGTCTGCACTCGACCAGACTTAGCATTTGTTGTTAGTGTGGTCAGTCGGTTTATGGTTCAGCCTGGGAAGGAACATTGGCAAGCTGTTAAGAGGATTTTCAGGTATCTTAGAGGTACTTCAGATGTCGGTCTCTGTTATGGGAACGATACTCGATGTTTAGGGCTGGTTTCTCAGATTCTGATTATGCTGGAGATGTGGACAGTAGGAGATCTATGACTGGTTATGTGTTCACTCTTGGAGGTTCTGTTGTAAGCTGGAAGGCAACTCTACAACCTACAGTTACTTTGTCTACTACAGAGGCAGAGTATATGGCCTTGACAGAAGCTGCTAAGGAGGGAATTTGGTTAATGGGGCTAGTTAATGATCTAGGCCTACATCAGGATCAGGCTATAGTGTATTGTGACAGCTTGAGTGCAATATGCTTAACCAATGATCAAGTCCATCATGAGAAGACGAAGCACATTGATGTCAGGTATCACTTTATGAGAAATGAGAAGAGAATTGAAGTGAAGAAGGTAGGGACAACTGATAACCCTGCTGACATGTTCACCAAGCCAGTTCTTGGGAGCAAGTTCCAACATTGCTTGGACTTTCTCAATATCACAAGTCAGTAGTCTGAGCCCTTGTATAGGGGCATCTGAGGCAGAGAAAGGTTCTAGCACTGTCATGGGTGCATCTGTTTCTGTTGCTGGGAGGATTCAAGTCAAGGTGGAAATTTGTTGATATGCCTTGAATCAGTTGTTGGCCGGAATACTACGGGGAGTCCGAGGGGCAGAGCCCCTCGGCGGTTAGTGAACCACGCCTAAACGGTATACGTAATGTATTATCACTGGATTTGTTTTCCGTTTTCTAGTCGAATTAGGGTTTATTTCTTTGCCTATATATATACATACGTTGTACCTAGAATATGTGTATCTCAGTATTCTGCTCTATAATAAAACTCTGCTTTCTCTGTTGTGGATGTAGCTAACGTAAAAGTTAGTGAACCACGTAAATCTCTATGTCTCGATCTCTATTATTGTTCTCGTTTGATCTCTCGTTACAACATTTTACAAGGAAATGCCTACGGATTTGTCCTGTTTATACTAAGTACATGATATAGATATGTATAGAACATGAAATTCAAATAAATTTCTCGTTTAGATCTTGCTCAATTTTTTTTTTTTTATTCTTTCATGTTTTTAATTTTATCCTTTTCCCTTAATCTTGTCCAAGTATGAAATCCATGTCAGTGTTTTAAGAGATGTGAACAAGTTGACCTTGTTCACTAACAAACAGAATAACCAACATGGCAACATTTACATTTGCTGGCGAAACTTGTTCAACTTGGCCATCAGAGAACAAGGTCAACTTTCACCAGCAAACAAAAAGTGACTTTATTTTTGAAGGGTTTATATCGAATATTGGAAGGGCACTTGTTCGCTGTCTATATCTATATTTCCCTCCAAAGAACATGAAGCGAGGCAAGGGAAGAAGAAAGCAGCGGAAGACAGGGGAAGAAGACCAAACAAAAGCTGGTTACGAGTACCGACGCACGTAAATTGAGCTGGGAAATTCTTTACGCCGAACTATGTGTGAAAAACATTATTATGTTTTCTTTTGAATCATCTATCTAACTTATCCTCGCACATCGGCTTCGAGCATTAAGATATAACATCGTGGCTTACAAATTATGAGTTGGAACTGGATGAGTTTTCCAATTGACTATCAATTTGATTATTAATCCTGTTGTTATTTAGTTGCTGGTGAAGCTGCTCTGCGGGTTGGTAATGTTGTTACAGATATATATCTAGAGTGGTCCTTCAGTCTTTCTTTCAAAATAAAGAGAGTGGTCCAGCCTATAGTTGTTCAGTTACATAAATGATGAACAGGTAAGCCGTCAGCTTTCTTTTCCTCCTCTTTTGCGATGAAAACAGTTAAGAGTGAATAAAAACTGAAGCTTCGATTAACCAATAATTATATGCGCACGAATGAATTGACCGGGACTTGAGTAGATTGAAATTCGAGCACCCATTCAAGCTAGCAAGGCTGTCAATGGTTCCCCATTTACCATCAACCAGTAATGACAAATATTTCTGCACAAATTAAAATCAGTTTTAAATTATACACTACCCGTGTGCGTTATATAAAACAAGTAGAAACACGCACTCATAAATGGACAACCCCAATTTGGTAGCTAGTTTGTCTAAGGTCATGGCTTTGATCCAATAACCATGTGAGGATGTGATGAAAAGGGTCGCAAGTATAAATTAGCCTCCTTTTGCTGCTGCGAACGGCAGTTAAATGTGATTGACTTCAGTAGATCAGTCATTGATGAGCTAATAAGTTAAAAACTAACTTAGCTGTTATGTTTAGCGTCCGCAGATAAGGGAATTGCTGTATGATGTGTTGGCCAACATGGATTATTTAACAATTTGTTCTAACATTTAAACTCTTAATTAGTTGTTTTACATGTATAATGCTGAATTGCAAGGTTATTTATATAGGCCCAGGAAAAATCATGTGCGCTTTGAACTGTAAGAGATTGACCAAATAGGCCGTCGGATAGGCCATAGGCTGCTTGCCAGCATCAATGATCTGATCCTTGACGTGGATGATATTAGCTGTTACGACTTTTGAGATTTGAGAGCCAAGCTCCAAAACACAGCCTAGTTTGCGTAGTTTTGGGACAAAATTCTAGGGAACCACCTTGTAGTACGGTGGATTCCCATCTCCTTCTTTAGGGATGGATGAGAGAGTTCCACTCTCACCCCCTCCTTAGGAGGGGAATTCCATGTTGTAATTTGTTATTCAGCTGTTATTTAGCTGGTCATGTAGCATTTTTATACTGCAATAGATCTAAAAAAAAAAAACACTCTAATAATGAATGTATGGCAGTAATAGTACTGACCATTGCGGGTAGCCTTTAGCACACAAGTGCACTAGCTAGATAGAAGGTATATCCTTACTCGCCCAGATGTACATGAATTAATATGCATCAACACTCAGTTTTCCTGTGAAACTTGGTTGCTTATCATACTCCCAGTCGTAGAGGAACCATCCATGCTGTCAAACTTTGTTAGAATCGCCAGACGCTCTGGATCTTTGCATAAGCATTTCACATCATTTTCCTTACGAGGTGGTCTAGAACGGGAGCTGTAAACATGAGAGAGACCAACCAACACAACAGATGTATTTTTGAGAGAGAATGAGCAGAGAGTGTGGAAAACGGTAAACCAGATTGATTTTCACATTTATGTGCCAATTGTAATTTAACTATTACATTAGATTTCTACACACTATCATTTACGTTATATGTTACACATCGACAGACTACAGATACTGCTTTAATCAGTTATTGCTGCTTAAGATGTTAAGAAGTGATACTCGTGCTTTGATTAAGCTTTTGAAAACCAATTCCAACCCATCTTCAACTGCCTCAATACTCAATTCCAGTTCCGTCGATCTTTTCTGCACATTTTGAACACTATGCTCTACCAAAGCTTCCATAGAATTCTTACAGCCGCTCATGAAGGTGTTTAAGGCAACATCCAATTTTTCGATTTCACATATGGCGCCAGTAGTAGTCTCTTCATCCCCTTTCTTGCTATTTTCTACACATTTGGTAGTGCGCATCAGTTTAGAAACCAAAGCCCAACCCCTTAATGCAGGTTTTTCGATGATGAACCCAACCCAGAAAACAATGTTGAAAATAGTGATTCAAACGTGGACATAGTGATGAATTGAACTTCTCTGAATACGCTAATGATGGCGACAGTGTTTGGATCCTTCTCTATTAGCATGGAGAAAGATCGTCCGTTCTCCATTCTTTTTAAATCCTTAAGGCACTTGTTGATTCCCTTAATTACTTTCTTTTTGGAGTTTGTGTATTTCTCAACATCAGTGTCAATAAGATGACCATAATCTCTAGTTCGTCTTCTCCGTAGAGACAACTGAAGATCTTGTATACATTCTTTCACGTGCAATAAAACCTCTTGTGCATTGTTACATGTATCGAGCAGCGCTAGAGTTCCATCCAACACATCGTTCATACATTTATGGGCTAACACTCGGTGGGTAGTTGTTGATTGAAGTAAATCTTGATCAACACAATCGAACAAGTCTTTGAGCCCACTCAAAGAGTGACACATTGATGATAATGGTGACAATGTAGACGTAGCTTCATTAGAGAAAGACGAAGATGATTTCAATTTGAATAGCTGTTCTTCTACTGGAAGTGTGAGAGGATTATTTGATCTAGATGGAAAACTTACAGAACGAGCATGGAAAGGAGTTTTCGGTCTTAAAGAAGAGACAACCATTGTTAACGAATAAGAGAAAAAAGATAGTTAGCAGAGTAGTTTTGCTTGTTTAGAAGTCTCCTCTAGTTGGTCTTGGACAGAAGATGAGTATTTATAGAATGAGTAAAGAAATAATGAATTCGAAGAGAAGGAGACATGAAGAATCTCAGTTTGTTCGCTTCAACTTCGTTGTGCAATTAGCATTAGTTTACTAATAAGGTAAGAGATGTGATCGCCGTGTGGTTTTGATTCGATCTAGCACAAAACTAGGCGATGTTTGTTCAATGTCTCCCACCTATCATCATTTACAAAACTTCAATAAAAGATTGCACGAATGGTTATTGATCTATATGACATCATATGTAGCTTCATTTCGCATCGAGATTTGCAGCTTAACCAAAGATTTGATTCCAAAACCACACCTGTATGGTTGTTGTTGTTCAAGTTTATTGCATTAATCATTAATTAGCCGTTAACTAGATCTAATCCTCGTCACAGGGGGTCGAAGATGAATAATTTATTAGCGCGCCAAGCATGCGACGAATAGTTTATGTAACTTGATCACCATGCATAAGTCTAGCCCAAGTTTTGCGCGAGAGGACCACATTTACACACGGGGGCATAGCCAGCATCGTCGTTCTTATCCCAGAGTATGCACAATAATTAATAGTCTGTGAATCAGGCTGGAAAGATCATCTTAATGATATGCCAGCTGCACGATCAGAGAAATCGATATGAATAATTGCTGCACCAACAATGTCCGGTTTCAAATCAATTAGGTCGCAGGTCAAGTTCAGTCCAAATCATCGGGTGCACGAGTTGTTTTGAACTGGCCAAGGAGACAAACCCATTCGTGTGCTTCAAATAAATGCTGAATCAATTGGTTACTTGGGTGTATACATTATCAAAATGGTCGATGCTTAATTAAGCCTGTCTTCAAAAACAGGAACGCCATCTCCAAGATTGCACGGTGGGTTTCGCAAAATAAGATACATAAAGATGTTGAGAAGTCAATTTTTACAAGCCTATCAAGATTCCAATTGTCTTATCCATTCTGATACAAATCAACACATGCACTCTAGACATTGCCGAATACCAATTAAGAAATTCGGGTCGACATTAAAAAAAGAAATAAAAAAAAATATCGAGTCGAATTGCAATGCGCAAAAAAAGTTCCGTAAATTGATAAATAGATATAGATATCACCTGACTGAAGGCACCAGTACTATTATCTCGCATTTGCAATTTGCAGGTCACATGATTATATTCCTCAATGCCTCAAAGGATTAGCTTCGTAGATTGCATGTGATTCCGGTGATTTTTCAGGTTTTTACAGGATTAAAAGTAAACCTAGAGAAGAGCTGTATTACAAGTATTTGTGCGGATGATATTCTTGAGGATTTGGCCATGGAGCTTGGCTGTAAGATATCTTCCCTCCCACTCCTTACCTTGGTCTACCAATTGGTTCTACTAGTCGCAATGTTGTTGTTTGGGATACAGTTATTTCTAGGATGGAGTCTAAACTTGCTCCATGGAAGCGTCAATTTTTAACCAAAGCTGGAAGGAACACTTTCGCTACAGCTACCGGCATCAGTTGAGAAGAAAAACAATATGATTATGCGATAATTAAAACATGTTTGTTGTGTGTGTGGTGTTGTGTTGTTGTTGTTGTTGTGGAGGATGCTATCCACGAGAAGACCTTCACGATCCCAACTTCATAGTCCCTTCAAAGTATAATACGACGCTTGGCAGGAGTATGTGGTTCCCTATTTTAAAGGCTAGAAATGAGCTGCAGCTGTGTGTTACCATCAAGGTGAATAATGGGGCTTCTACAAGATTCTGGCACGACTGGTGGCTTAACAATCAGCCCCTAAAGCTAGAGTATTCTAGATTTTATAAGATTAGCAACCACAAGCATTCTGCAGTTAATGGATTTCGTACTAATAATGTTTGGGCTTTCGAATTCGGATGTCAACTTAACCCAGCAGAAAGAATCGGCCTCCTGGAACTCAAACATGATCCAAGGAATATGCGGCTAAATCCCAACTGGATGCTCTCGATGGCGATTTTTCTATAGGCAAGCTATACGTTAAAATGGTTAGTGAGGACCCTGAATACAACTTCATTGATAAGCTACTACCCCATAAGTTGCTACCTCCTAAGAGCAACTGCAACGGACGATCATACCAAAGAGTAAAGATTAAATTTACTCTTTAGTCGTCCAAAATCAACCGCAACGGTCGATTATATATAGAAATGAGGCGAGTAAAACCACTGTTTGGGAGAAAATTTTCTCCAATTCTTATATATACTCGCACGCTCTTCTAATTGGGCGTTAACAAAAGACGTTTCCTTATGATAGCGTATTGAAATACGGACGCAGTAGTTGAGAAGCGCCTGATGAAACGCTCACAAAAGAATGCGTATGAAGTAAAGCTTCAATAGGAAAACGCTCGTTGAAGAAACACAAGCTAAATGAGCATCTGGTTAAAACGTTCTACTGAAATAACGCCCGTATATCATAAGTTCTATTAAAAAGACGCCGGACAAGTTTATTGTTGGACGCTTAGTTAAGGGAACGTTTAATTCCATATGCTTAATTAAGTTCACAAATGAAATGAAACTAACGTTAGTTTAAGTGAGCGTTAGTTTAAGTGAGCGCTAAGTGCTTTATTGTTGGACGTGTTAAGTGAGCGTTAGTTTTAGTGCTTAAGTGAGCGTTAGTTTTAGTGCTTAAGTGAGCAAGTGAGCGTTAGTTTTAGTGATTTAGTGCTTAAGTGAGCGTTAGTTAGTTTAAGTGAGCGTTAGTTTTAGTGCTTTAGTGCTTTAGTTGGACGCTTAGTGCTTTAGTTGGACGCTAAGTGACCTGTTAAGTGAACGTTTAAGTGCACAAACTAAGTAATACGTTCATGTAAAGGAACGTTTCATATATGGGCGTTCTTATAAAGCAGCGTTTGTGATTCCGGCATTTGACTAGGAGAACGTCTATGAGTAAACGTTTACACACGACAACGCTCAATTTACATACGTTCTCCCTTGTGTAGACGCTTAAACATACGTTTGCTAAAGGCAGCGTATGAGTATGCAACGTTCAATTAGAAGTGCGTCTGGTTCCAGGCATATGAAACGCTCATACGTTACACCAGAGAAACATCCGTGTCATCTAATGTTCATCTATAATAACGCTCAATAACAAACGTCTGCTTAAAAGGGTGTGTGATCATATTTAGGTTCAAAACCGTTGCGTTAAAATTAAAAAACGACCAAATTTTTTTCCTCTTTGATCTTTAGTATAGTCTCACCGTTGCAGTTGCCCTAAGGTAGTATTTTTCACATGGGCCACTTTGCACAAGTCCATCCTGACAAGGGCTATGCTACTACACAGAGGAGTATTAATTTCTTGTAACTTATGCCTTCTCTGCAACAAAGAATTGGAAACTATTGAACATCTTTTACTGCACCGTGACTTCACTCACACTCTATGGAATTACTTCACTAGCGCTTGTGGAGTTCGATGGGTTAGTGTTGGCGATGGGAGACCACAGTTGAAAGCTTAGAAAATTAGCTATCTTAAAGGCATTTGCAAGTTATGTTTGTTCATTGATTCCTTAATTTATTATGTGGGAAGTATGAAAGGAAAGAACTAGTCGTAGCCGTTGAGGATGATCAATCAATACTTTCTTATAGGAGAAACTTTGATGCTGATGTGGTGACTCCATATAAATCCTCAATTTTTCTAGAAAATCTAAGGAAATTGATTATTTGACACATAAAAATAACCCATTCAAAGTAACCTATCCATGTGGCATGTATTGCTATCCATGTGGCATGTATTGCTACCCATCGTCTTCTTCTCCTTGTCTCATTCTTCTTCTTTGTCTTCTTCTCTTTCCATTTCTCCATTGTACCAGTTCTTTCTTTTCTCATCTGAACAACAACAAACTCTCTCAGATTACATTCCTAACGAAATTCTTTAACTGTAAACCCAAATTGGAATCAAACCCAACTTTCAAAATCTCTGCTAGCTTCTAATCCATGCTTTTTCATCTTTTATTTCTCATATCTTCTTCTTGAACTCGTCACACAACTCACAGCAATTTCTTCCCGGATTTCACAATTTCTATCCTCACTGTTTCTTCCACATTTCTCTATTTTCGGTCATACCTCAAATTAACAGCATCAAACCCCTTTTCTTTCTTGTTGTAATTTTTCTCGAGCTCACTACTTCTGATTCATACTCAGAAATCCTAAGAACCCATTTCTCGTTGTGTAACTTCAACAGCGAAAATCACCATATGATTCCTTCTATTAACAAAACTTGTCTTATTAAGAGCATCATCATCTTGTTTTTGTATTCTCCATCCTATTTTATCTGCGAAATCCAACAATTTTTCTATCTGCTCTTGTTTAAACTTTGTTCTAAATCTCTTAAGTGATCCTGAAAAAAATTAATTACAGAGTAACGGCTTTTTCTTACTTCTCTTGACTAAACTTTCCTCTAAATCTATTATTACTGCTATTATTGAAAAATTCATCAACCATTAATGGTGGGTGGTCTTAGGTTTAGCTGAAACTTCTTTTTATCTGCGGATTTTTTTGGTTTTTTCCCCGGGTGAAAAGATGGTAAGATTGTGTTTGTGTGATTGTGAATGTATGGTTCATTGCAGGGTAGGAGTTTGGATGGTTGAAATCACCAATTTCTGTGCTTGAATTTCCTACAGAAATGCACAAGAGATGTTTGATAAAAGTCTTAAGTGACTTAGTGTTGTGCTGGTCTAAGTCTCTGCAGCTATTACACATGGTTCAAAGGCTGTGTATGGGTATTATTTGGCAGTAGTTAGAATCGAGTTTGAAACTGGAAAGGACATGGAACATTGGGTACCAAGGATTTACTGGATTGATACGAATTTGAATTACAGCCAGAAAGGAAAGTGGGGTTTGATGTTGTTAATTTGAGCTCCGTCGTTAATGGCGGGTTTTGAAGAAGAAAAAAAAAAGAAAAGAAAAAAAAAAAAGGGAATTTTTCTCATTTCTTTGCTGATTAACAGAGCATAGAAATGAAGGTCTTCAGTTCTTCTCCGTGACGAAGAAGGAGTGAAATGAGAGAGAGGGAGAGGGAGAGGGAGAGGGAGAGAGAGTGCCTTGGTATACTGACAATACATGCCACATGTATAGGTTACTTTGACTGGGTTATTTTTATGTGTCAAATAATCAATTCCCATAAGCTGCCACGTGGAACATCTTTTAAGGTTTTTAACAATCGCATGCGTTTTTCCAAATGATGTATTGTTTGGAAACAACATTATCAAACAGTTGCGTCAAAAGATAGGAGAAGATGTCAAAACACGTTATTCATAGTAACTGTTCTCATAATCAATGAAAAAGATCCATGTATATGACTTTAGGCTTAACCAACATGACTATTCAGCTGCATAAATAGTGTATGCCGATTGCCGAATTCAAAACACTCCGATCAACTTGATCCTATTAAGCAAACCCTTGATTGGCATCTTCTATTCAATCAAAAAGGTAAAATCTTAACGAAATTTAAAAAACCCACTTCTAATTTTTTTCTAATCTTTGTGTTGTTATCAAATTTATACACTTTTTTTTCCTAGGCCAAAAATACGTATACACAGACAGTTCGAAATGCAGTTTATTTAAAGTAAGGGCTATGGGATAAAGTAAGTGTTTTGACACTCTATCTGTTTCAAAATGAAGAAGTGAGTAGGTGAAGGAATGCTTTCTGCACTATGGGATAATGGAGTTCCTCCGTCTGGATTTCAAACCTATTAGAGTCGTTGGATATTCCTATTAAAGCCGTTGGGTGAACCTTTTACCTAGCCGGAAAAACTTCATCCGCCTGGGATCTAAATGATTGAAGATCACCCGTCCAGTGAAGACTGGCGAGCACTCCTTCGATTGAAGGAGTAGTTGATAGACTTTGGGTGAAAGACTCTCTCTTCACTACCTAGTTTGCTCTTTTTGGGTGAAACTCCTTCACTTTGAAGGAGAACACTCTACCCATAGCCCTTGCTCTTAGGATACTATCAATCGTGCCTATAGGGTAAGAGATTTGTAAGAGGGAACTATGTTTATCGGGTGAGAATGTCTTGAATGGAAATGAAAAAAGATTTGATGTTTGGGTTCAAATATCTGCTCATAACTTGCTTGATAATATGTATGGCCCAGATTTTTGTATGGTTTATTCTCAAAAAGCAATTATCCTTGTCCAAGTATATATAACGAGGTATGTTAGGTTTACAATGTTTGTAATCGAATTTTGCCTTTCTCATTTTTAAATTTTTTACAGTTGGAACAAGATTTTGATTTCCAGTAAAAACCGGTACAAAAATATCACGCCATCTTACATTCAGGAATCACATCACAGTAACATATATAATTCTACACAATCGAATGCATCTACGATACTTATCAAGAAAAGGTATCTTGATTGACTTACATGATACGAAGGTTTATTTCTTCACTATTTTTTCTGAGTTTCTTTAAATTTTCCATTATATGTTCACCATTTTTGAAACAACTTTCTATGATGATAATAATTGATTGGGGATAGATTCGTACTGATTTTGGGAAATTAAGATATGTTGCGACTCCTGAGGTAAATCATGTTACATTCAAAATTATTTGATGTAATATCTCACAGTACTGTAGTTGTTGTTTGGCTATACAAATTATATGAATCTTTAAAGAATGATCGACAAACGGTAGACGGGATTTAACTTACCTTTAACTACGAGAGTGAATGAAAACAAGAACTTAAGTTCTCATTGGCTTTCTATGAAATACATGTACAACACATACGAATCATTTATTCTCAAATTGTTGTGCATGCTCCTAATTGGAAACGCATGCTTCTTATAAGCACTTTTACACTCTCAAACGTGGTGAAGAAAATGTATGTCAACAAGATCATCTTAAGTGTTGTTTGGTGCTATTACTTTTAGTTCAAATGAATGCTTTAAAAATTTATGGGAATTGTACGACCAATTTTATACTTTAATATCAAAGTTTGAAGTATTTATGAAAACTTATTGTAGAATAAATCTTCTAACCTTACTGTAATTTAAGTATTGCATAAGATGCAGGTAATACATGGTTCTGAGCATCTACTTACACTGCAGATAATACCAATGCCATAAAGCAACGCCTGAATTCCAAATATGAAATTCCACTGTATGGGACAAATTTAAATGCTGGGGAGAAAATGTACAAAACAAACACCATAAAGGATACATAAGTAGGGGTGTAAATTGGATCGGGCTGGGCATCCCGGCCCATTAATTAAATGGGCAAGGACGGACCGGGCAAAGTTATCTTTTTCCCGTTAAATTAAATGGGCCGGACGGGCAGGGATTTGCAGCAAAACAAAGTGTCCATGGCATGCCCAAGCCTATTTAATAATTTGGGCTTGGGCGAGAAGTGCCCGGTGGGCCTTAAATATATAGCAAAATATATTATTTTTTTTAAAAAAAAAGTTATACAGTTATAAAATAATATAATAATTAAGTTTCATCAAGATTGAATCATATTCAAAGGAAATCGTAGATGTTTTCGATGTGTTTTGTAAAATAAACTTTTTATTAAAAGTATATACGAGTAGTTCTGTTATTCAGTATGTTACAATTTTGTAAATTATGTTTTTTAGCATAAGGTAAAAATTAGAAATGAGCAATTAGGCCAAATAAATGGATAGTAATAATGGGAAACTAGACCGAATAGTATTAACGGGCTAATAGGCCGGATATAGAATCGGGCAAGAAAGTTAAGCTCCTGGCTTTTGCCCACCCTTTTATTTAAATGGACTAGGTCGGACCAGCCCGTAATTCACTAATTTATTCCAAATTGCTTTATAAGCATGTAACCATAACTTTTATATTTCAAGGGTCATTGAATCCTACATATGATTCTCATCGTTTTGTTGTGAAGACACAATATCTCCTGCCAGAGTAGTCGGATACTAGCCACCGTTCCAGCGACGGTCTTCCGGGTTGCCACTCGTAAGTGGGAGCTAGCAAGCCTGACAACACACATCGTTCTAGCAACGGGTGGGGATGATCAGTCCCTTTGTCTATCACTATTCCAGCGACGGTCTTCCGGGTAGCCACCCGTAGGTTGGAGCCCCAGTGGACCTGGAAATTCACAGTACTAAGTCAAGCTCAACCGACCATCTTTTCCGAATGATATGAACTACTCAAAAGAGTTAGTAATCATTTCTAAGTCGATGGTATGAACTGTCTCCATATACAGCAACCATCCTTCTCAGATGATATGAATTACCTCGAACGGTAATAATCATCTCTATCACATGTATCTGATAGATGATATAAATTACCTAGTACGGTAATAATCATCCCTGGTCGCACATTTTGCACAGTTATCAGATGATATGAATTACCTTGGATGGTAATAATCATCTCATACTAGGTAGTATGAATAGCCAATAATTGGACTACAACTACCTCAAGAAGATTGCAATCATCTCAAAATAGATGGTGTGAACTGTCGCGCAGCAACCAACACTTCCATATGATATGAACAATTTTGTGCTGAACCGCAGAGCGACTGCCTATGTACCTTCTCTGTAGCTCGAAGGGATCAAGCACGACCCTAGTTCGTCTATTAGAAACATTAGCTGACAACATTAATATAGAGATAACAACAATAGTGTTAATACTGTTACCACCATCGCATACCAAAGACAGGCTAAATTCCCCCATTTATTGTTGTTAGACATCACGTCAAGCATGCACGGCAAAATACCCACAAACCAGAATAAAGAAAGGAAGAAATATTTGGTAAAATACCACCAATCAATAAAAAGTAGTTAATCTGATTAACAAGCAAGAAATTATACTTTACCATTTCATCCTACTTTGTATATTGATACGAGCCATCTCCCTAAGTCACCAAAGGCGAATCAAGTAGATCTAGACAAAAAACCCATCCCCAATTTCTAAAATCCCAATGTTAGATCGAGTAACTGAAGTTACAAAATTAATATCAAGAAATACAAATTCCAAAGAAACTAAATGTGCCATAGCTGGATCTAGAAAAAGGATGTGAAAAGCTAAGCTAAGTAATCTTATGAACCAGAATTTGGTGATGCCTATTTATCAAACCCCGATTTCAAAAAATACCTTTGACGAGCATTTTTTATATAAAGTGTTCAATTATTCATCAAGCCACAAGAATAGACCATAACGACCACCATTTCTTACAGTATAAATCAAGAAACAAATAAAACATTAACATAGGTCTTAACTGGATTTTAATTCAAACTCATATGCCCTTATTCTGCTCATCACTTGAAAACTGACAAAGAGGTAGATACTTATGGTTCTATGTACTACCATCCAGTTATTTAGGATAAGTAAATAAAATAACTAAAATCAAGCAAATATTAAGCACAAGAAATAGGTCAACAAACCCGTACTTAGTTATGTTTAGTGTATCCAGAACCTACTCCCAAGACATCATCAACATATCACTCCATAACAAATATACCTGATTTAAAAACATATTGAAACGGAACATAGTAATTCGGCGATGTAGTTAACTTTTAGATGGTACCCTTTCATCATGAACGGATACTGAACCCCCCCACATTGTAATACTTTTCATCTTTGTTATAAAGCAGCTAAGC
>JAJJMC010013448.1:0-5000 GCA_023531435.1 Papaver californicum
TTGTTGCTAATCATTTATTAGCAAAAATTGAAAAGCTCAACATCAGGGGGGAAAAAGAAATAATAGTAACTTGGTCCCGGGCATCTACCATTATACCCACAATGATCGGCCATACAATTGCTATTCATAATGGAAAAGACCATCTGCCTATTTATATAACAGATCGTATGGTGGGTCACAAATTGGGAGAATTTGCACCTACTCTAAATTTCCGGGGACATGCGAGAAGCGATAATAAATCTCGTCGTTAATGTTAATAATAATAAAGTTAATATGGGTGCTCGTCGTTCATTAGTGGGAGGTTAACCTTATGATAAAGAGGGACCCAGATGTGGAAGTATCCGCTTTAGGTCAACATATATGTATGTCTGCTCACAAAGCACGAAGAGTAATCGATCAGATTCGTGGGCGTTCCTACGAGGAAACACTTATGATACTAGAACTCATGCCTTATCGAGCATGTTATCCTATTTTTAAATTGGTTTATTCAGCAGCAGCAAATGCTAGTCACAATATGGGTTTCAAGGAAACAGATTTAATCATTAGTCAAGCCGAAGTCAACGAGGGTACTATTGTGAAAAAGTTAAAGCCTCGAGCTCGAGGACGTAGTTATCCGATCAAAAGACCCACCTGTCATATAACTATTGTATTGAAAGATATATCTAAAGATCAAGACTATTTCATATGGTTAAGAAAAACGGGATATGTATATATAGATAAATATACGGATGTTAGAGAGAGGTATCTATGTATGGTAGAGCACGAAAGACTAAAATGGGCTAATGAAGAAAGCGAGGGTGTATGGGACAAAAAATAAATCCACTTGGTTTTAGACTTGGTACAACCCAAAAGCACCATTCCCTTTGGTTTGCACAACCAAAAAGTTATTCTGAGGGTCTACAGGAAGATCAAAAAATACGGGATTGTATCAAGAATTATGTACAAAAAAATATGAGAATATCTTCGGGTGTAGAGGGAATTGCGCGTATAGAGATTCAAAAAAGAATCGACCTGGTCCAGGTCATAATCTATATGGGATTTCCAAAATGGTTAATAGAGGGTAAACCGAGAGGAATTGAAGAATTACAGATCAATGTACAAAAAGGTTTTAATTCTGTGAACCGAAAACTCAACATTGCTATTACAAGAATTGCAAAACCCTATGGAGACCCTAATATTCTTGCCGAATTTATAGCTGGGCAATTAAAAAATAGAGTTTCATTTCGAAAGGCAATGAAAAAAGCTATTGAATTAACTGAGCAAGCAGATACAAAAGGAATTCAAGTACAAATTGCAGGACGTATCGACGGAAAAGAAATTGCGCGTGTCGAATGGATCAGAGAAGGCAGGGTTCCCCTACAAACCATTCGAGCTAAAATTGATTATTGTTCGTATACAGTTCGGACTATTTATGGGGTATTAGGCATAAAAATTTGGATATTTGCAGACGAGAAATAATCAAAGATCTCTTCTTTTACTTTTCTATCTAGCACTGGACAAAAAAAACCTTTCATTTTTTTCTCTTTAATCTAAAATGATTAATTTCAAATCTTCTAATTCTATAGGGTTAAATAAAAATTAGATTGACCCTTTGGTATAATTGCTATGCTTAGTGTGTGACTCGTCGGTTTTTTTAGTTTAGATTAGATTAAAAAAGGAAAGGACGGCCCCAAAGTCTGAACTAAGAACTATGTAACTAATAACCAGCTCATTGCTTCGTATTATCGGGATCCAAAGAAACAGTCACTATATGATGTATTGATCATATCGTTGTAGCAACTGAAATCTTTTTTATATTACATATACATAAAAGAAAAACCAATCTGATCGTGGATTGTGATGTGAAACAAAAAAAAGGATGTGGATAAATGGAAGGGGGAGAGAAAGAGAGAAGGAGAATATCAATGATATATGATTCCAATATGTATGGTCTATGAATAATCTCATACAAAGGCAGTGTAATAAAGCATCAATATGGATTCGGCCATAATCATAATTAATCATTAAATGAATCCGGTTCATAGGAAAAAGAAATACAAATAAAAGAGAGCTTCGAGTCAATAAAGACTGAGTAGATTGACTCAGGAACAACAAATTGAATTAGGAGCTCCGTTGCAGAGTTCAGGCCTAGCCATTAACCAAGAAGTGATGGGAACGACGGAACCTATGACTGCAGAAGATTCCATTGAAAACGAATCCTAATGATTCATTAGGTGGGATGGCGGAAAGAACCAGGAAACCTATTCATTTATTCTGAGAGGTCAAGGACTGACCCTACGAATTAAACAGATATTGAAAGAGTCAATATTCGCCCGCGAAGGCCTTATTGGATTGCTAAGTTTTTTGGATTCAATAAAGGTCAAAATAAAGATTCGTAAAAAAAATTCTATATTCTAGAGGTATATTTCCGGTTGTATATAAAACCCAAGATATATAAATTTTTACGTGACAGATTAGATCTCAAAAAACCTATGATTCAGTCTATTAGAAATTCAATACATATTCGTAATATTATGGAATCATTTCATTCGCGAGGAGCTGGATGAGAAGAAACTCTCATGTCCGGTTCTGCAGTAGAGATGGAATTGAGAATAACAAACAACCATCAACTATAACCCCAAAAGAACCAAATTCCGTAAACAACATAGAGGAAGAATGAAGGGAATATCTTACCGAGGCAATCATATTAGTTTCGGTAGATATGCTCTTCAGGCACTTGAACCGGCCTGGATCACATCTAGACAAATAGAAGCAGGGCGACGAGCAATGACACGATATGCGCGTCGTGGTGGAAAAATATGGGTACGTATATTTCCAGACAAACCTGTTACATTAAGACCTACAGAAACGCGTATGGGCTCGGGGAAGGGATCTCCCGAATATTGGGTATCTGTCGTTAAACCGGGTCGAATACTTTATGAAATGGGTGGAGTATCAGAAATTGTAGCCAGAGAAGCTATTTCAATCGCTGCGTCCAAAATGCCTATACGAACTCAATTCCTTATTGCAGAATAGGGATGTGCAACCAAAGGAAAGGAGTCTTTGTGATGAAAAAACAAACAACCGCAGGCCTTTTTTTCTGGACAAAAAATATTTCTTTTTTCTTTTGCCCTTTCTTTGCATTGAAAGAAACGATAAAAAATAATGATATGATTCAACCTCAAACCCTTTTAAATGTAGCGGACAACAGTGGGGCTCGAAAATTGATGTGTATTCGAATCATAGGAGCTAGTAATCGTCGATATGCTCATATTGGTGACGTTATTGTTGCTGTAATCAAAGAAGCAGTGCCCAATATGCCTCTAGAAAGATCAGAGGTGATCAGAGCTGTAATTGTACGTACATGTAAAGAACTTAAACGTGACAACGGTATGATAATACGATATGATGACAATGCCGCAGTTGTCATTGATCAAGAAGGAAATCCAAAAGGAACTCGGGTTTTTGGTGCGATCGCTCGGGAATTGAGACAGTTGAATTTTACTAAAATAGTATCATTAGCTCCTGAGGTATTATAAATACTATCTAGAATAAAGACTAATAGACAAGCCCGTGATATGATAGAGTAGGGTCTTGGGAATGAATTAAATTAATTTTGTAGATTATGTATCACGTATATCCCTTAACTTTATAATAAAAAAAATAACGAGCATGTTGATTATATTAAAACTCGGAGGCACCAATAATTATAGTTCATCATGGGTAGGGACACAATTGCTGACATAATAACTTCGATACGAAATGCTGACATGGATAAAAAAGGAACGGTTCGAATAGCATCTACGAATATTACCGAAAACATTGTGAAAATCCTTCTACGAGAAGGCTTTATCGAAAACGTGAGAAAACATCGAGAAAGCAACAAAAATTTCTTGGTTTCAACCCTTCGACATAGAAGGAATAGGAAAGGGCCATATAGAACAATTTTAAAACGTATCAGCCGGCCCGGTCTACGAATCTATTCCAACTCTCAACGAATTCCTAGGATTTTAGGAGGAATGGGGATTGTTATTCTTTCTACTTCTCGAGGTATAATGACAGACCGAGAAGCTCGGCTAGAAGGAATCGGAGGAGAAATTTTGTGTTATATATGGTGATCTTTCTGATATCTGAATTGAATTGGTAACTTCCTATATTGCGAAAAAAAAAAAAAAGAGGAAGGACTGGTTGCCTAATATCACTCCTCCTCCATTAGTTGATACTTCAAGGGGGTTACCTGAAATGAAAGAACAAAAATGGATTCATGAAGGTTTAATTACTGAATCACTTCCCAATGGCATGTTCCGGGTTCGCTTAGATAATGAAGATCTGATTCTAGGTTATGTTTCAGGAAGGATCCGACGTAGTTTTATACGGATACTACCAGGAGATAAAGTCAAAATAGAAGTAAGTCGTTATGATTCAACAAGGGGACGTATAATTTATAGACTCCGCAATAAAGATTCGAACGATTAGGTGTATTTTTTTCGACATTATTTTCGTGGGGATACAACTCGAGGTTCAAAATTCCAAGAGACTTATTTTCTTCCAAGGAGTAGATTCGGAATTAAGGTAAGGAATGACAAATATGAAAATAAGGGCCTCTGTTCGTAAAATTTGTGAAAAATGTCGACTGATTCGCCGTCGGGGACGAATTATAGTAATTTGTTCCAACCCGAGACATAAACAGAGACAAGGATAATCCTTCGAAAAAGGACCCAACGTACAAATAAAATGAAGGATCTGTTTTAACCTGAAATGGATATATCCGTATATCTCTGACTCATATTGATGAGATGATAAAAGATGGCAAAACCTATACCAAGAGTTGGTTCACGTAGGAATGGACGTATTAGTTCACGTAAGACTGGACGTAGAATACCAAAAGGAGTTATTCATGTTCAAGCAAGTTTCAACAATACCATTGTAACAGTTACAGATGTACGGGGTCGGGTGGTTTCTTGGTCCTCCGCCGGTACTTGTGGATTCAGGGGCACAAGAAGAGGGACACCGTTTGCTGC
>JAJJMC010013448.1:10000-14855 GCA_023531435.1 Papaver californicum
TCAGCTCCCAGATAAGATAAAGAAAGGACAAGAATCAAAGAAAAAAAGGTGATTCAAATCAAGATTTCTCCAGTACCTTATGTTATGTTAAATCACAAAAAGAAAATAGAGTCGAAAGAAACCGGAGCAATGTTGTCTCAGACTACCTGTCTCCTTGTAGTTGGATCTCCAAGTTTTTGGAATGCTCCAAATTCCACTTGAGAATCCAAATCTGGGTCAATACCAGCAAAAACATCTCTGAACAAAGTTCTAGCACCATGCCAGATGTGTCCGAAAAAGAAGAGCAAAGCAAATGAGGCATGCCCAAAAGTGAACCAACCCCTTGGACTGCTACGAAAAACACCATCGGATTTCAAAGTAGCACGATCTAATTCAAAAATCTCGCCCAATTGAGCACGTCTAGCATATTTTTTCACGGTAGCAGGATCGCTATAACTGACTCCATTCAGTTCACCGCCATAGAACTCAACAGTTACACCTACCTGTTCGACACTATACTTGGATTCTGCCCTTCGAAAAGGAACATCGGCTCTCACAATTCCGTCTCCGTCTACCAAAACTACTGGAAATGTTTCAAAAAAAGTAGGCATGCGACGTACAAAAAGCTCATGGCCTTCCTTATCTCTAAAGATAGGATGTCCTAACCACCCAACGGCTATTCCATCCCCGCTGTCCATTGAACCCGCTCGGAATAATCCCCCTTTGGCTGGATTATTACCAATGTAATCATAAAAAGCCAATTTTTCGGGAATTTTAGACCAAGCTTCTGATACACTCTGATTTTCGGCTAGCCCAGCGCTAACCCTGCGATATATTTCTTGCTGGAAATATCCTTGGTCCCATTGATAACGAGTAGGACCAAATAATTCGATCGGGGTTGTTGCTGAACCATACCACATAGTTCCAGCAACAACGAAAGCTGCAAAAAAGACAGCAGCGATACTACTGGAAAGGACAGTTTCAATATTACCCATACGTAATCCTTTGTATAGACGTTGAGGCGGGCGGACACTAAGATGGAAGAGGCCCGCTAATATGCCTAAGGTACCTGCTGCAATATGATGAGAGGCTATTCCTCCCGGAACAAAAGGATCAAAACCTTCTACACCCCACGCAGGATTTACAGATTGTACTTTTCCAGTCAGTCCATAAGGATCGGACACCCATATTCCAGGACCATACAAGCCTGTTACATGAAATGCGCCAAACCCAAAGCAAGCGACCCCTGATAGAAATAAATGAATTCCAAAGATCTTGGGCAAATCCAAAGAAGGTTTTCCTGTACGTTCATCACAGAAAATTTCTAGATCCCAATATACCCAATGCCAGATAGCTGCCAAGAAGCACAAGCCAGAAAACAAAATATGTGCCCCGGCCACACCTTCGTAACTCCAAATACCCGGATTCGTTATAGTCCCTCCTGTGATACTCCAACCACCCCAGGAATTCGTTATTCCTAAACGAGTCATGAAAGGTATAACGAACATACCTTGTCTCCACATTGGATCAAGAACTGGGTCAGAGGGATCAAAAACAGCTAATTCGTATAGAGCCATCGAACCGGCCCAACCAGAAACTCGAGCTGTATGCATTATATGGACAGAAAGTAACCGGCCGGGATCATTCAATACAACGGTATGAACACGATACCAAGGCAAACCCATGGAAATACCCCTTTATCAAAGAAAAATAGATACTATGTTACTTTATCGCATTGGAAAAGACTCTGCTTATGCTATGGACTTCTCCTTTTCAATGGATTATCTCGGAGCAAGGGTGCATTTATATTGCATTCCGTTGGTAATAACAGAAAAATTCTGTTCGTAGGAACAAAGAGAAGCAAATCTATTCTATACCCGATAAGTACCAATACGCAATGGGGGGATGGGTCCCATTTTAGATGAGTGAATTAGAGATGCTTGTTCATCATTTGAACATCGCAGCTCATTCATAATAATTTTTTTTATTCATTCCATCTTCTTCGATGAACTTTACAATCTATGGATAAAACCCGAAAACATAAATATTATGAAAAAAAGAAAACCCGTTGTTACGTTTCCACATCAAAGTGAAATTTTAGTACTTAAAAACCTTTTTCTTTCATTTAATGCCTATTGGTGTTCCAAAAGTACCTTTTCGGATTCCTGGAGAGGAAGATTCGGTTTGGGTTGACGTATAGTGCGACTTGTCAGACATATTGGGTCATATGGGATTTCCCCGTTTTCTCCCCCGATCGAGATATCCTCTGTTTCACCCAAGAAAGATTGATTGAACCATCAATAATTTGAAGCGTGAAGTGCAATTAGAGCAATTTATTTGGGGGATCAATATGCATTTTTCAATTAGAAGAATTTATGGTTGGCTTGGTTGGACCAAAAAAATGAAGTATCCAGGCTCCGTTCAAAAAAACCCAATCGGTAAAATATGTATGATTACCTTTTGTATCATAAAGAATTCCTATATTATACCAGCGACCTCAAACCGCCAATCAATCGACGGAGTGAGTCATCATACTTTTCCAGTGATTGGCGGAAGCGGAAGACATAAAATGAATAAAAAAAGTATTAGCAAACAAAAGAAGCGGTATTGGGATCATTTGTCCTATATGTGCAAATAGAGGTCGGGTAAATCTTTCCCCGGAGTAGAGCATAAACCTAAACGAATTGAAGAGGCCCATTCCGGAACAAGAAAATGACATCGTAATCGGAATTGGATTTCGATGAAACAATATATCAATGAGGGTAAATTTAGTGAGCTCTTTTTAGGGGTAAGTGAGTCAAAACCCTGCTCTGCTTTCTTGAAAAATAGAAGACTAAAGGCCCTTCATTCATTAGGAGTTAGAAAAATCCTCCTATGAAAAAAGGGGAAAATAAAGAGGGCTGGAATCGACACATTGATTCTTTTTTTTTGAACCGTATGCATCTAAAGGTGCGTGTACGGTCCCTAAGGGATACAATTTTGTCCTAATCAACCGACTTCATCGAGAAAGAATACTTTTTTTAGGCCAACAAGTCGATAGCGAGATCGCAAATCAACTTATGGGTCTCATGATATATCTCACTATAGAGGATGATACAAAAGATGTTTATTTGTTTATAAACTCCCCCGGTGGGTGGGTAACACCCGGAATAGCTATGTATGATACTATGCAATTTGTGCAACCAGATGTACATACAATATGCATGGGATTAGCCGCTTCAATGGGGTCTTTCGTCCTGGTCGGAGGAGAAATTACCAAACGTCTAGCATTCCCTCACGCTTGGCGCCAATGAGTTTTTTATTTGAGAGAAAAAAGAAGACTATGCCTTCGCCAGATAAAATATGAAAAATAAAGTAATAATAGCATGGCACTTCGAGTTCGATATGAGCAAACCATCATTGTTCTTTTATAACATGAGATTCCGTATCGAGAGAGTATTATGAGACAAAAGGAATTTCTGATTTGATTTTATCTATCGGGGTTCGATTTCAGCGTCACAAACTTTTTTGTTTTCACATCACACATCAGAGGGCTCTTTCCTATATTTCTGTTACGAAATAGTATTAAAATGAAAAAACATACACAAGATTATCCTTTCCCTATTTGATCGGATCAAAAAGAAACTTTGGGATTGCTGAATTACAGACGAGATAAATATATAAAGCAACGGAACCATCATAGTATTTTTTAACTCTCCCGAAAGAAAGGGTGGTAAATGGATTATTTACCGATCTGGGTTTGATAGATCCTCCACTTTAGGTAAAAGTAGATTCCATTCTAGAGCCGTATGCAATGCGCAAAAAATGCCTGTACGGTTCTTCAATTCGATTTTTTCTTGTCTCTTTCTATCATTGAGACAGAGGAAGCATTCATTATGTTATATCATCAGGGTAATGATCCACCAACCTGCTAGCTCTTTTTACGAGGCACAAACAGGAGAATTTGTCCTGGAAGCGGAAGAACTGCTGAAACTTCGCGAAACCCTCACAAGGGTTTATGTACAAAGAACGGGCAATCCATTATGGGTTGTATCCGAAGACATGGAAAGGGACGTTTTTATGTCAGCAACAGAAGCCCAAGCTCATGGAATTGTTGATCTTGTAGCGGTCGAAAATACCGGGGACTTCACGTAAATCTGTGATTCCATTCCGTTTCGAACCATAATTGACTGAGCTATGTTATTTCCTATTTTATTTTCTTACCGAGGTTAAAAGTGGTAGTGGGAAAATATTCAATGAAACGAGAGGAATTCATAATCATCCGGTTAGGATCGATCTAAACCAGCCCATTCTGTATACGATCCAGCATGCCAACTATTAAACAACTTATTAGAAATACAAGACAGCCAATCAGAAATGTCACAAAATCCCCCGCCCTTCGGGGATGTCCTCAGCGTCGAGGAACATGTACTAGGGTGTATGTGCGACTCGTTCAGATCATGAACTGGAACAAAAGAAAGGAGATTTTTTTGACAGTATCAATGATCGGTACCAATGAATAGGAATGGAAAAACCCCATATCACTATCGAAAAAAGGACCTCTATTGTGTATGAAATTTATGGTTTCCTTTGGTATAAATCCAATCATCTCAACTGGAGATGAGAAGCAACTCCCCATTGGTAGCAAATGGTTATCCATTAAGCGGGGGAATGGAATGGTATTTTAGAAGCAGAAAGATTATGCTCCCATTCTTGCAAAAACGGACTAACAGGGTCAGCTACCTAACCAACCTTCATAATGAAATGCCGTTACTGTATGGGTAGATCTAGTTGTGAAAAGACCTATTACTGGATAATTCATGGGTAGAGCCAAAGAGTGTGAACTGTACAAGTTACTAAATAGGTAAGAGGCTCCGGTGTATAGAAAGGACCTCAC
>JAJJMC010013448.1:14865-42365 GCA_023531435.1 Papaver californicum
AAAACAAAGAGAGGAAGAAGGATTAGTCACAGATAATTTATTATCTCACTAATCTTCTTCATCCCTTCCCATGTCAATAACTAGAATAAAAAAAACGGGAATGTCAACGCATCTGAGAATAAATGATTAATCTCTATCAATAGCCCTGCTAAAGACCCAAACCATAAAGTACTTAGCACAGGTGCCACAGAGAGATATGTTTTTATATCTCGCATTGCAAACTCTCCTTCTTTATTGTAATACATATATGATCAGATGCATATGTGGTTAAGGATCACTTGTATTAGTAAGTGAAATCCCTAACAAAAATAGATATATACAACGACCCGGTAGATAAGATTTCCCTTTCCTTAAAACAGAAAAAGACGCCCCCCTCTTCCTGAGTATTACCGACAAATATTCATTTCTCTATCCGACGGATTTCATATGTAAATAATTCTTTTATTATATGTTATATGAGACCAAAAAGAACAAATTGCAAGCGAAATTTTTTATTATAGGGGGGAAATAATGATGTGGAAAACAAGACAGGGATTCTCTACAATGACACTGTATACCAATTGAAAGGGATGTAGCGCAGCTTGGTCGCGCGTTTGTTTTGGGTACAAAATGTCACGGGTTCAAATCCTGTCATCCCTACCTATTACTTTTCCCGTGGACAGTAATTGAGATCGATCCTAATTGTACATACATTATGATACTATAGACATACAAAGTATATTAGGCCTACAAAGATAATACTTTTTTATGGTCTTATCTATTGTGATAAGAAGGCGCTCTTAGTTCAGTTCGGTAGAACGTGGGTCTCCAAAACCCGATGTCGTAGGTTCAAATCCTACAGAGCGTGATTCTGTTCTCGAATTACAATGAAATAACTCCACCAACTTAAACAGCAACCTTAATTTGGCCTCCTTGAATTAAAAAAGGAGGAGGTCAATCAAAAACGAGATGTTACTTAATCAAAGGTCCAACTGATCACCGCGTCTGTATTGTAAATATGCAGTTACGAATAATCCAGCCAAAGTAATAGGAATTAGACCTAACACGATTCCAAATAGTAAAACTTCAATCATTTCGGTTTGTTTGAAAGAGGAAAAAGAGAGGTAATATCTATTCTTAAATATAAATCCGAAGCAATAATGAATCTCAATGATCAAGAATTGACAATTGACGCGGGAAGTCACTATAGAATACCTAGAATCTCACAGAAAAAGGTTTTTTTATTAATTGTTCATTCAATTCATTTCAAATAAGTCGTATCTTGCTCAGACCAATAAAAAGAGCGGGAGTTATAGTTGAAGCCGCCAGTAGAAAACCGAAATAACTAGTTAGAGTAGGCATAAAGGAGCTAAATAAGATACGGTCTTTTTATACATATGGTGATAAAACATTTACCTAAGTTTACATAAAAAAAAAAACTGACAAAATCTGCTCCAATGAAAAGTTTTTGATTCATCAATCATTATAGACGGCACTAACAAAGATAGGGTGACAGAAGTAGAAAAAAGATTGATCTAGTGATCCATCATCTGTAACATCTAACGATTTCGTTATTTTGAATCAACAAATTCGTTGAGCAACTATTGAGTCAAGTAAAACTAAAAAACTTTGTAGTGGAATTTCATTCATTTCATAAAGTAAACTCTTTTTGAATCACTATGAAATCAAATAGAAAATCTTTTCTATTTTGATTATTTCTTTTTCAATTGTATATAATCAAGTTTCCTTTTTGGAGCAAAGGACCTTATCACAACACCTTTAACCTCATAAAAAAAGTCGTAGGCTCTTTAATTGTACATAATATCTCACAAATGCTAAGAAAAAAGTATCGCACGATCGCTGGACGAAATAAAAGCTTTATTTCGGGACAACTCAATTCTAAAACTAGTCATTCTATTATCTTTTCCTTTTAGGTTCTACATGCCGCCTTTCCATATTAGGGAATCCCTCTCTTGTATCTAGGTCAAGAAGGAAAAGAACCTTTGGCTGTAATACGACAATGGTTGCATCACGAATATTGATTGATTCTTCCTTTTTTTCTTTGGTCAAATACTATCTACTCCTATTATTGTACTATTAACCCATTCCTTGAACCGAAGGATTCGAAGAAAAACCCGTTATATACAACCAAGAAAAGAGCTTTCTAGATTTCGTATCTAATAGAATTGTGTGAATATGATAACATCTTTCATTAATTGTTAGAACCCAACTCGGTGGACTCAAGCTTTACCAGATCTTCAGTTTCTAGCCCAAAGCTAGTAATGAAAAGAACCCAATACTACTACAGTACAGAAATTTTGGGTTGAATAGCACATCATCCTTATATATAAGGAACAAAAAAGGAAGAAAGAGTTTATGTAACACTTCTTTTGGATACTGATTTAAATTGCGTTGCTGTGTCAGAAGAAGGGTAGCTATACTGATTCGGTATACTCTAAAGACGCCTTCGGTACACTATTGACGATCTAACAAAGATTAAGGATCCGTGGGTTTCCACTTACTGATCCCATCTTTCACGGAATCGATCCCCTTTGACTGTACAAGAATATGTGGAGCTCAGCATGTCTGGAAGCACGGGAGAACGCGCTTTTGGTGATATTATTACCAGTATTCGATACTGGGTCATTCATAGCATTACTATACCTTCCCTATTCATTGCGGGTTGGTTATTCGTCAGCACGGGTTTAGCTTACGATGTGTTTGGAAGCCCTCGGCCAAACGAGTATTTTACAGAGAGTCGACAAGGAATTCCATTAATAACTGGCCGTTTTGATCCTTTGGCACAACTCGATGAATTTAGTAGATCCTTTTAGGAGGCCCCAATGACTATAGATCGAACCTATCCAATTTTTACAGTGCGATGGTTAGCTATTCACGGACTAGCTGTACCTACCGTTTCTTTTTTGGGGTCAATATCAGCAATGCAGTTCATCCAACGATAAACCTAACCCGAATTGAATTATAGAGCTATGACACAATCAAACCCGAACGAACAAAATGTTGAATTGAATCGTACCAGTCTTTACTGGGGGTTATTACTCATTTTTGTACTTGCTGTTTTATTTTCCAATTATTTCTTCAATTAAGAAAAAGGGAGAGAATAGTGCGAATTCTCTATATCCCACTCGGAAGGATCTCATCTCAAAATTATCCATGGCTGTTTATGTCTCTAGCATGACCACTTGATGAAATGTGGAGGGAAGTGGGGTAAATGGCCGATACTACTGGAAGGATTCCTCTTTGGTTGATAGGTACTGTAGCCGGTATTCCTGTGATCGGTTCAATAGGT
The DNA here is from genome assembly GCA_023531435.1 of Papaver californicum. Classification (NCBI taxonomy): domain Eukaryota; kingdom Viridiplantae; phylum Streptophyta; class Magnoliopsida; order Ranunculales; family Papaveraceae; genus Papaver; species Papaver californicum. The sequence goes on from JAJJMC010013448.1 coordinate 18,155, forward strand.
GTTTTCTTTTACGGTTCATATTCCGGGTTGGGCTCATCCCTGTAATAATAATATGAACTGAGTTGTAGACAGGAAAAAGTAAGAGCTCAACGGGACCTTACCCCTTTTGTTTAATTCGAGGGGTAAGGTCCCGTTGAGCTCTTACTTTTTCAACGAAATTTTTTTTCATTCCATAAAAAAAGTTTGCAGATAATCCAGTTAATACAAGCACACTATTCTATTCGTAAAAAAAAAGTGGGCCTTTTGCTCCGATGTTTCAAATAGCTCTTTTTTAAGATGATGCTTGCTTTTGGAGAATTAACTCTATTGATTGGATTCATAATACCTGTTCCTACATAGTAGGTATTCGTCCGAAATCGAAAAAAAGGGCGGGAATTAATCTATTTTCTGAATGACATACATAATGTGGATTCCTGTATATGAGACATCATCCAAAGAATTTCTATACTAATAGAAGCTTACTCCATTTATTTTATTATCTCATCAAAGTTTTCCTTTTTTTTTTTAGTTCATCGAAGAAGTTCGAGTTACTCAACGAGCGAATCCACCCCCCTTTTTTATTGTCCACTACTTTTTATAAATCCAAAGAGGCGAGGTTCCGATAAACCTAAAAAAAGGGAATAGTACTTTTTAGGCGTAAGGGGATTAAGAATCATTATTCTTTTGACACAAGAAAAGAAAATTTCACCCTTTTCTTGTGTCGAAGATTAGAAAGAGAAAAAATCCCTCCTATAATAGGTTGTTCCTTTCATTTATTCCTTGCTTTATATTCTCCTACCACTTATGTCGATTATCTACTCCTATTCGAATTTGAGTCCCTTTTTCTATATAGAATAGGATACTTTTGATTTCATGTATTTCGTGGCATTTCAAATTTGACAATAGTGAGATAGTAACGCCACTCCTTTTTGGATTGAAAAAGGGAGTTGGATTCACGTCAAATAACGCGTTCTTCACAATATAATACTAGTCTATTACTAGCAGTAAAAGTCAAAGCTAAGTACTTTCCAATATCTTGTATAAAAACAAACAGTAGCAACAAAGCAAGTAAACTAAATCCTATTTTTAACCATACATAATTACATCGATCAAGAAGAATTTGGTTTTTATGAACTTTATGTTAATAAATCCGTGGACCTAAAAATTCATTTCAGACAATTGAACCTTCTCGAATTGTTTCTTTTTCAAAACCAAAAATATTTGTGCCAGAATAACAGATGCCAAGAAGAACAAAAGGCCTTGGACACGTGATGGATCTTGAAGTACTATTTCTGCGTCTCCCTGACCAAATCCACCCACGTTGGGATTACTTGTTAGTGGTTGATCAAGCTTGATAGATTCGCCTTCTGACACAAGAAGTTCCGGTCCTCGAGGTATAATATCGACCACTTGGTGACCGTCTGACGTATCTGCTATGCTTATTTCATATCCCCCTTTTTCTTTACGTACAATTTTACTTACTATACCTGCTGATGTAGCATTATAGACTGTATTGTTACTCTTACTCCCATCGGGATAAATCTGACCCCTACCTCTGTTCCCACCTACATATATAGGATATTTTAAGAAGTGAACGTCTTTGTTAATAGCGGGGTCTGGGGAAAGAATTGGAAAGGTGATTTCACTATATTTCTGACCTGGAACAGGACCTATCACAAGAATATTTTTTTTTGTGGGACGATAACTCTGAAAAGAAAGATTGCCCATCTTTTCTTTCATTTCGGGAGAAATACGATCGGGGGGGGCTAATTCGAATCCCTCAGGCAAAATAAGAACAGCCCCTACATTCAAAGCCCCCTTTTTCCCATTAGCAAGAACCTGTTTCAGTTGCATATCATAAGGGATTCTTACAACTGCTTCAAATACAGTATCAGGAAGTATCGCTTGTGGAACCTCAATATCCACAGGCTTATTAGCTAAATGGCAATTGGCACAGACAATACGCCCAGTCGCCTCTCGTGGATTTTCATAACCTTGCTGCGCAAAAATGGGATATGCATATGAAGTAGATGGCCAAGTTATTACATATAGCATGATCGATACAGAAATGGATCGAGCCATCTGCTCCTTTATCCGAGAAAAGATATTTCTTTTTTGCATGGTCCAATCGTTGATCCCGAGAATTTCTACAATAAATTAGGTAGGTTACTAGTATAGTTCCCTATCCACGATTCTGCTATTGTAATGGAATAATTTTACTGGAATGGAATACAGGAAGAATCTCTGGGATGGGTATAAATAGAAAAGGTAAGTAAGATTTGGAATGCTTTGTTTATGTATGTACAAACAAAGTAACAAACATTATGATTTGATTAATATCGGTGAATCAGCCTTTAGTCATTCATTGAATGATAAATCACTACAAGTGACGGAGATACGCGATTTAAATAACGGAAAATCCAATATTTTAAAAGTGTATCTAGAATTACTGGGAAAGTGGAAACAAGACCAGATATAATTTGATCATTATGATAAAATCCAAAATCCTTGGAGATAGAGCCAATCATTAGTTCCCAACCATGAGGCGAATGGAATCCGATACATAAATCAGTTAATAAAAGAATAGAAAAAGCTTTTATTGTGTCACTTAAGTTATAGAGGAATTCTTTCACCCAAGAATTAAGAACGAGAAGTTCTTCATTACCTAGAATAGAATAACCACTTAGAATAGCGAAACAGATTATATTTGTCGAGAAGTGCAAAATGCTATGAATATGACCCTCATTGTGCATCTTGACCAATTGTAGCGTTTCCTTGTGGATTTCTATACGTAGTTTTTGTATATGTGTCTCCGGGTACTCCTTTATCATTTCGTCCAAAAAGAAAAGTTCTTCTAATTCTATGAATTTTTCTAGAAGATTCTTTTCTTTAATATCAGTCAAAAACATTTCGGATTGCCTAGTATTCCACCAATTTGTAACCCAGGATTCCATATTTTTATTAAATGAGAGAGAAACCCACCAGGGTAAAAATATAATAGATGCAAGATATGTGAGGGTAGTGAATGTTTTCTTTTGTGGCATTTTTAATCTGTAAATTACTAATGAAACTACCTCTTTCGTCGACTCTATCCGATCGAATATTTCTATGAAGCATGAGTTCGATAACAAGGTATCGAACCTATGGATCTACGCCTCCTTTTTTTTTTAGTTAGTCCTTGGATCAAGAAAGAACATAGAAATAAGAGTAAGGGTTTGCTTCGCTTCGAATGAAGAAAAAAGTTTCCGGGTCTTTCAATTAGTCAAATTAGAAACATTAGTCAAATTAGAAACAATTGCATCTTTTCGATTAATGTCCGAAAGAGCCGCCTTTGTTAGATCAATTATTGCGAAGGGCTACCTACAGCCCAGGAATAATGGAGGGAAATTTTGAAAAATATTGAGATAATGGTGAAATCAAAAATGAGTGGCAAAACCTGAGAAAGTTTGGATATTTATAGTTATTAAGGGATCTAATCATTGATGATCAAGCAGGAAAAAGGCGTAGAAAAAGAAAAATCGCTTGACAAAAAAAAAGAGGAGTTATTTACAATATAGAATCCATCTGTATCTAACGTAACAATTCAAAATAGTAGACCCCCAAAAAAGAAAAATTATAGTCTGAAAGAATTGCGTTTTTTTTGTTTCCACAAAAAAAGTTTCGTTTTCTGTTTATTCCATATACATCCACTTTTGCTCGAATGAACGTTCTGAAAAAACTTAAGTTAAGTTCTATAAAATGAAGATTCATTAGTTCTGTTTCTTTCCCCATGCTAACAAAACATTAATTCTTCGCAGTTCATTTCAAAATACTTCAATTGGTACGCGCAAGAAATAGGCCAATTCCGCCGCTTTTTGTTCAATTTCTCGTGGAGTCAGGTTCTCATCAGTACGAGTCAAGGGAATGGCTCCCTGACCTCTGATTTCCATATAAAGGACACGACGCGGAAAAAGACCCTCTTTAATTTCGATTCTAATCGACTGGACATCTCTCATAAGGAATCGAAGGAAGATACGACGATTTATTCCAGGAAATCCCCAACGAAAAATACACACTATTCCTTCTTTTCGATCGAATCGGTCATAACCACTACCTACATTCCACGAAATTGTGCACCACAAATAGGAGCTAATGAACAGACCCGCGATCCCATAGAAAGACATAACGATGCCTTGTGGAAAAAAGAGGATTTCCTGAGACGGGAATAAGGATATTAGATTCCTACCAAGATAACTAGAAGTTCCAACCAATAAGAACCCTAGTGAACCTAAAAGAAGGATACAGGCCCAGCAGAAATTACTTGTTTTTCGAGACCCCGTTATAAGTTCTATCCATATACGTTCTGAGCGCCAGTTCATACTAGATCAAGTTGCATTTTTTTGGAATTGAGAGAATAACCCAAATGAATTTTACTTTACTTTTTTTGTTCCCGAAGTAACTCTCATCAACTAGCACTATTACGATGTGAACCATTAGAAATAATTCATCAAATTGGTTAGATATAAAAGCGTCTGCTTCATAGGGATCTAGACAATCTTATTTTTTTGAACATGAAGAAATAAAGAAGCCATTGCAATTGCCGGGAAAACTAGGCCCACTAAAGGCACAAAAATAGAGGGTAAATCAAAAGTTGTCATAGAATGGATACCTCGATTTAAAATTTGTACCTGTTATAAAGATATCTTATGATAAGTATATCTATTTATTATAAGTATAGAATAATAAGTGCAAGGAATGTAGAACTAAATATGAGTTCTCACGGGAGATATTGAAATAGGCACGATTTCAATTCTATTATTTTATATATTTGAATTTTTCTATATCTATAATACGTAAGAGGATAAGATGAAATTCTTTTTCTTCATAAAATTTTGCCAAAACAAAAGAAGAATGCATTCTTTTATCCTGTTGATCGAAACTTCCTGATTACTAATCATGAATATAGCACCAATTATAGGTATAAAATACAGCTCTAGAGGAAAAATTTTAAAGTAAGTATCCGAAACTTTTGATTCTTCTTACAATATAAATGGATCTTATGCCCGTAATGAAAACGAACTCTTCTTTTTTTTCTTTACCGATAACTAAAAAACTTCTTTTCCGCAAATAAAAAAACGGAATTGAATGCTCTACTTGATTGAATTTTGATTTAAGGGAAAGAAACCGTGAAGCTGAAATAACTCATTCAGAACACTTTTTAAAGGATTACGTGGTACGATTGAGTCCAATAAGCCCTTGTGGAATAAATACTCAGCCGCCTGGGAACCATCAGGTACTGTCTTATTCAATGTTTGTTCAATTACTCTTTTACCCGCAAATGCAATGTAGGCATTAGGCTCGGCAATAATGATATCTCCCAACATACCAAAACTTGCAGTCACCCCACCGGTTGTAGGAGATGTAAGGATTGATACATAGAATAACTTTTTATTTGATTGATAATTATATGAAGCGGAAGATATTTTAGCCATTTGCATCAAGCTCAAACTTCCTTCTTGCATGCGCGCTCCTCCCGAAGCACAAACTATAATAAGAGGGAGAGCTTTACGAGTCGCATGCTCGATCAAACGGGTAATTTTCTCGCCTACTACGGATCCCATACTGCCCCCCATGAACTGAAAATCCATAACCCCAATAGCTATGGGAATACCATTTAGTTGACCTATGCCTGTTTGAATAGCCTCGGTTAACCCTGTTTTTCTTTGATAAGAATCGATACGATCTTTATAAGGTTCCTCTTCTGAATGAAATTCAATGGGGTCGATAGAAACCATGTCTTCATTCATAGGATCCCAAGTGCCCGGATCAACCGAAAGCTCGATTCTATCTGAACTGCTCATTTTCAAATGATATCCGCATTGTTCACAAACATTTAGTTTTGACTTAAAAAATTTCTTATAATTTAACCCATAACAACTTTCGCATTGAACCCACAAATGTCTGTATTTTTTATTTATATCGAGATCATTATATCTTCTTCTCATATTGAAATCGCTTCTATTTGTGCTAATTTGTATACTGGAACTCTCGTTGTCACTACTATTTACACTTTCATTACAAATGTAACTATACATGTAACTGTCGCTGTAATTGTAACTACCGGCTGAAATGTAATTATCAATACTGATTTCAGAACGAAGATAACTATCAATGCAATGAAAAATGTGATTATTCCAACTATATTGAGTATCATACATATAACGATCGTAGTTGTGATTGTTACTTTGAGAACCATTATTCAGATAACTAAAAAAGGCACTTTCTAGTTCATTCATAAAAGAGCGATCGTTATCAATCTCGAAAAGAAAATTTTCAATATTTAAATATATCGAATAACTGTTACCATTACGATCCCTAACTAAAAAGAGGTCATCAGAGATCAAACTCCGAATGTCCCTGACATCGAAAAAAGTATCCATATTATTAGAACTGGAATTATCACTATCGTCCCAACTATCAATTTTTTTATCCCTATCATATATAACGGGATCTTCACTTCCACTGGTATTTTCAATAGGACCAAGACTATCCATTGATTTACTTAGCCCAGACCTATGTTTTAATTCCTCGTTAAACAACATCGAATGGAACCACCTTTTTTCCATAGAGCTTGCCTGCCCCCCTATTTGAATGTAAATACAATAGATGAATAGTCATTCGATGAATAATCATTTGAATATATCCTCTCGGAATAAGCATATAGATCCAATAGAATAATTAACTAATCACGGATGAGTCTTGAAAAAAAATCTTTTTTTGTGGGAATCTGGATATCACTTCACTATCAATCTATATGATGGAACCCTTTCTTCAATTAGAATAGAAAGAGAGGGTTATCCCGTGCCATGTACAAATTCGAATCAAAAAAATTTGTTCTCTCCTAGGAAGAATTCATTTTTGGAGAACTTTGGAGAATAATAAGTTTCTATTGCAATGCGGAAGGAAAAGGACAATATACGGGACGGGGATAAAGCGTTGTGACCATTGGCTCGATTCGACCATAGTCCGGAATTTAGGGGTATAGAAAATATTCTACTAATCCCATCTCAAGGATCCATAGGATTAATTATGGATCCAACAACTGAAGGATTTTCATTGTTGAGTCTTAGATCTTGTATTTAAGATTTTGTATACCGAAATCCAGTATGTATATATGCCTGGAAAATGAAATAGGAACCTTATTCATTATTCGGCTCAATCCTTTTTTAGTAAAAGATTGGGCCGAGTTTAATTGCAATTTAATTAAAGGAACGAATGGTAATTACTGGATTACAAAGTATCCATTGCTTCAAATTCGAATTTGATTTCCTTCCATACTTCACAAGCAGCTGCTAGCTCAGGGCTCCATTTGCAAGCTTCACGGATAATGTCATTACCTTGACGAGCAAGATCACGTCCCTCATTACGCGCTTGTACACACGCTTCTAGGGCTACTCGATTTGCTACGGCACCCGGTGCATTACCCCAAGGGTGTCCTAAAGTTCCTCCACCGAACTGTAGTACAGAGTCATCTCCAAAGATCTCGGTCAGAGCAGGCATATGCCAAACGTGAATACCACCTGAAGCCACAGGCAGAACACCCGGTAGAGAAACCCAATCTTGGGTGAAATAAATACCACGACTTCGGTCTTTTTCAATATAATCATCACGTAGTAAATCAACAAAGCCCAAGGTTATTTCCCTTTCCCCTTCCAGTTTACCTACTACGGTACCAGAGTGAATATGATCTCCACCAGACATACGTAATGCTTTCGCTAGTACACGGAAGTGGATACCATGATTCTTCTGTCTATCAATAACTGCATGCATTGCGCGGTGGATGTGAAGAAGTAAGCCATTATCTCGGCAATAATGAGCCAAGCTAGTATTTGCAGTGAATCCCCCCGTTAAATAGTCATGCATTACGATAGGAACTCCCAATTCTCTGGCAAATACAGCCCTTTTCATCATCTCTTCACATGTACCTGCAGTAGCATTCAAGTAATGTCCTTTGATTTCACCTGTTTCGGCCTGTGCTTTATAAATTGCTTCGGCACAAAATAAGAAACGGTCTCTCCAACGCATAAAGGGTTGTGAGTTCACGTTTTCATCATCCTTGGTAAAATCAAGTCCACCGCGGAGACATTCATAAACCGCCCTACCATAGTTCTTAGCAGATAACCCCAATTTTGGTTTAATAGTACATCCCAATAGGGGACGACCATACTTATTCAATTTATCTCTTTCAACTTGGATACCGTGAGGTGGGCCTTGGAAAGTTTTATCATAAGCAACAGGAATTCGCAGATCCTCCAGACGTAGAGCGCGAAGCGCTTTGAACCCAAATACATTACCCACGATGGAAGTAAACATGTTAGTAACAGAACCTTCTTCAAAAAGATCTAAAGGATAAGCTACATAACAAATATATTGATTTTCTTCTCCAGCAACGGGCTCGATGTCGTAGCATCTTCCTTTGTAACGATCAAGGCTGGTAAGTCCATCGGTCCACACAGTTGTCCATGTACCAGTAGAAGATTCGGCAGCTACCGCGGCCCCTGCTTCCTCAGGTGGAACTCCAGGTTGAGGAGTAACTCGGAATGCTGCCAAGATATCAGTATCCTTGGTTTCATAGTCAGGAGTATAATAAGTCAATTTGTAATCTTTAACACCAGCTTTGAATCCAACACCTGCTTTAGTCTCTGTTTGTGGTGACATAAGTCCCTCCCTACAACGCATGAATTAAGAATTCTCACAACGACAAGGTCTACTCGACATGAATTAGCCGTTAATGAAACCTTTCACAGGAATCTTTCACAAAACTCTCAACAAATATTATCAACTAATCAGAATGGTTGGTTGTTAGACTACGGTATTTGATTCGCCAAATACATCAACATCATTATTGTATACTCTTTCATATGTATGGCGCAACCCAATCCCTGTTTTTCAAGTTTCTAATCCCGTACTTTTTTTAATCTAAATTTAGAAAAAAAAGGAAATTCACTCTTGACAGTGCTATATGTTGTATATGTAAATCCTAGATGTAAAACTATCTGGAATTCGTCCCTGAAAAGGTAGAGAAGAGGCGGAAAACTATATGCTGAAATAAGAAACAATGGCCAATGTGAAAAAAAAAAATGAATCATAAATAGAGTTCAGGTTCGAATTCCATAGAAAATATGGGTGGGATTGTCTATAATGCTAGAGAACTGAAACGCTCCCTCATGGTTTTTATCCATCTACCTTTTTTTTAGGTTGTGAAATTGGAAAATTCACTCATTGAACGAGTAAACAATCGAATTGGAGTCGCTTGAATGGTACCAACGAAATCAAGTGCTAACTCCTATTTATTATTGAATTAACCGATCAACCTGCTTGCTATCGGACATTTTTTCTTCGGTTTACAAAATGCAAAGAATTTCTACATATTTCACTTTATTATCATTATGAAAACAAATCCTACCCCTTCGGGTCTCGGGGTTTCCGCACTTGAAGAAAAAAACCTGGGGCGTGTCGCTCAAATCATTGGTCCGGTGCTAGATGTATCCTTTCCCCCGGGTAAGATGCCTAATATTTATAACGCTTTGGTAGTTAAGGGCCGAAATACTGACGGCGAGCTAATTAATGTTACTTGTGAGGTACAGCAATTATTAGGAAATAATCGAGTGAGAGCTGTAGCTATGAGTGCTACAGATGGTCTGAAGAGAGGAATGGAGGTTATTGACACGGGAGCTGCTCTAAGTGTTCCAGTTGGTGGGGCGACTCTCGGACGAATTTTCAACGTTCTTGGAGAGCCTGTTGATAATTTAGGTCCTGTAGATACTCGCACAACATCTCCTATTCATAGATCTGCGCCTGCCTTTATACAATTAGATACAAAATTATCTATTTTTGAAACAGGGATCAAAGTAGTTGATCTTTTAGCTCCTTATCGACGTGGGGGTAAAATAGGACTATTCGGGGGGGCTGGAGTGGGTAAAACAGTCCTTATCATGGAATTGATCAACAACATTGCCAAAGCTCATGGAGGCGTATCCGTATTTGGCGGAGTGGGCGAGCGTACTCGTGAGGGGAATGATCTTTACATGGAAATGAAAGAGTCTGGAGTAATTAATGAACAAAATCTTGCAGAATCAAAAGTAGCTCTAGTCTATGGTCAGATGAATGAACCGCCGGGAGCTCGTATGAGAGTTGGTTTGACTGCCCTAACCATGGCAGAATATTTCCGGGATGTTAATGAACAAGATGTCCTTCTATTTATCGACAATATTTTCCGATTTGTCCAAGCAGGATCCGAAGTATCTGCTTTATTAGGCAGAATGCCTTCTGCTGTGGGTTATCAACCTACCCTTAGTACAGAAATGGGTACTTTGCAAGAAAGAATTACTTCTACCAAAGAGGGGTCTATAACTTCTATTCAAGCAGTTTATGTACCTGCGGACGATTTGACCGACCCTGCCCCTGCCACGACATTTGCACATTTAGATGCTACTACCGTACTATCAAGAGGACTAGCTTCAAAAGGTATCTATCCAGCAGTAGATCCTCTTGATAGTACGTCAACTATGCTCCAACCTCGCATCGTTGGTGAAGAACATTATGAAATTGCGCAAAGAGTTAAGCAAACTTCACAACGTTACAAAGAACTTCAGGATATTATAGCTATCCTTGGGTTGGACGAATTATCTGAAGAGGATCGTTTAACCGTAGCAAGAGCACGAAAAATTGAGCGTTTCTTATCACAACCCTTCTTCGTAGCAGAAGTATTTACGGGCTCTCCAGGGAAATATGTTGGTCTAGCAGAAACCATTAGGGGGTTTCAACTGATCCTTTCCGGAGAATTAGATGGTCTTCCTGAACAGGCCTTTTATTTGGTAGGTAACATCGATGAAGCTACCGCGAAGGCTGTGAACTTAGAAGTGGAGAGCAAATTGAATAAATGACCTTAAATCTTTGTGTACTAACCCCGAATCAAATTGTTTGGGATTCAGAAGTGAAAGAAATAGTTTTATCTACTAATAGTGGCCAAATCGGTGTATTACCAAACCACGCCCCTATTGCCACAGCTGTAGATATAGGTATTTTGAGACTACGCCTTAATGACCAATGGTTAAAAATAGCTCTGATGGGTGGTTTTGCTAGAGTAGGCAATAATGAGATTACCATTTTAGTAAATGATGCGGAGAAGGGTAGTGACATTGATCCACAAGAAGCTCAGCAAGCTCTTGAAATAGCTGAGGCTAACTTAAGTCGGGCTGAGGGCAAGAGACAAACTATTGAAGCGAATTTAGCCGTCAGACGAGCTAGGACGCGAGTAGAGGCTATCAATTCAATTTCATAACTAATTGGTGCGCCCCAATAAAAAAGTGAATTCCGTTTATACACCATATTTTGGTTCTGCGGATTGAGTCGAATCAACTGTAATGGCATTTCTCTAAAATAAAAGGGAGGGTGGGTAGAAAAACTTATTAGATACTAATTACTCCGGTATCTAATAAGTTCTACCTACTATTGGATTTGAACCAATGACTCCCGCCGTATGAAAGCAATACTCTAACCACTGGGTTAAGTAGGTCATTTATCATCACAAAGAGAAAGAAAGGGGCTTGTCATATCGATGAATTATAGATGCAATCTTATTTCGAAGCAATACCAATTCTTGGCAGGAAACAGATCAGAAGCTATCATGTTGGATCATAGAAGATTCATCTTGACAAGAAATTATTTCCATGATAAACTATCTATCACAAGGGCTATAGCTCAGTTGGTAGAGCAACTCGTTTACACGCGCGCCAATGTTTTTCAGGGGAGTCCATCATGCAATCAAAAAAATTGATCTTATTGATAAATCGGTGTCTTACTCTATATATTCGAGGGAACAATAGCCTGACAAATAGTTGGTTCGGTCCGCTTTGGGTGCCAATTTAGGCTCCAAATAGAACCCATCATTGATTCGATAATTGATAAGGTGAATACACAGCCCATTCAATGCTAGGCATAATGAGTATAAGGACCTCAAAAAAATATCTTTTCGTAATATGAACTTTAAGGTGTATGAAGTTTCATATTTGACTCTTTGAGCAGAGCGATAGAGACTCCATTTAACTTAGGTTGATCTAGGCCAGAGGCAGACCTACGTCAAGGTAACTCTTCTTTGAAACACTTTGGTATTGCTCCTGGATCATAATCTAAATAATGAATCAGAGCACGTGGAGCCATCTCGTTATCTTTCTGTTAAGAAAAAGTATGGCGGACTATCTGATATTTATATCAGTTGATGAAAGAGCCCAATGCAAAAAAAAATGCATGTTGGGTCTTTGGAACAGTTCGAATCATTTCGATAATAAAAAGTTTGATCTGTTTTACCGAGAAGGTCTACGGTTCGAGTCCGTATAGCCCTAAAAATTTTTATAGTTTTCATTTCCTCATTCTTGTTTGTTGGTTGTAGTCGGACAGTCGTTTGGCCCATCGAAATAGAATAATTATCACATGCTCCGAGCGATCCCCGCGGGTGAGCATGAAAGGGACAAAATTCATTTCAGTGGGCCCAATCAGTCTTTGTTTGATCTCGGATAAAAAAACTGTCCTTTCTTCTTTGTGGATAAATTACACACAAATTTTTCCTGTTTTCCTATCCAGGATCAAAGGGTTTGGGATATTCCTTTTCTTTTTGTACAAAATCTCTTTTTCTAGATCTCAATATACCCCAATCCAATTGCTCACCAGTCCAATTCTACCTATGCTTACTTTATGCAAGAAGATTGAGGGTCTGTTTGCACTTGGACGAGTTAAGAAGCCCCCAACTCATCGTTTTTTCGGGAGCAGAACCCAATTCGTTGTTTCAGAGATAATGACTGGTTCCTAACTCTATTAGTGTTTGTACCCCTATCGATTTCCATGAGTTGTTTGGGGATTTGGTCTGTCGAATCATTTGAGTTGATAAAGCGCGATTCGATTAGAAGAAGTTTCTTCTGTAAATTATTTAGGATTCGGCTGACTTTCCCGTTGTGATATACTTCGTTGTATAGGGTTCGTTCAACATAATTTTTTTTTTGCATGAAGGCTAACCCAGCGGTTGGTCTTACTTTTGAAAACTCATTTTAATTACATTAATAAGTATTCTCGCCTTTTCGGACCCATTTCAAGTACTAAAGATCGATATTCTAGATTCTTCTTTTAAGACTTCGAGTTCTAATTAAATAACCCACTTCTTTTTGGGGGGGATGGGTTGCAGGTCGAGGTAGTACAGACTCAAAAAATGTAAATTGGGGATAGAACCCTAGGGTTGTTAGATGTAAGGGTTTCTCTCAATTCAATGCATTGAATAAAATCCATTAAGTCTAGAACAAGGATAAAAAATAGAATAGGGCGATGCATTCAGTTTCCGTATCTAATCAATAGAAACAACAATCCTCTAACTGGATTGGATCTTAATGAAAAGAATAAACCAATACCCTTCGGTTTTATTATATGAATATTCAAAAAGGATATAACATACATATAGAATTGTTCATTTTCTTAATAGTATCTTAATTTAATCTTAATCAAAATTCTATATAAATTAGAACTAAAAAAAGATGTAATGTAATTCTTTTTTCTCTTTTTTTTATAGAAAATTTGAGACAAGATAAAAACGATAAGTTTGTAATAAGAGCATAATATGTCTCTAGCATATCGAAATAAGTGAAAATCGGATTCCACTCGATGAATCTTGAAACAAGAATGACCCACAGCAAAAAAACTGGGGAGTTCAATCAAAATTCATTGGTATTTCGACTAAAAAGTTATAGCTTAATTCAAATTCCAGATCGAATCGAAGAATACGGTATATATTTTTCCACATTCATAGGAGTGCATCTATGTTTCTGCTTTACGAATATGACATTTTCTGGGCATTTCTAATAATATCAAGTCTGATTCCTATTTTGGCTTTTTTCATTTCCGGAGTTTTAGCCCCGACTAGGGAAGGACCGGAGAAACTTTCTAGTTATGAATCGGGCATAGAACCAATGGGCGACGCTTGGTTACAATTCCGAATTCGTTATTATATGTTTGCTCTGGTTTTTGTTGTTTTTGATGTTGAAACGGTTTTTCTTTACCCATGGGCGATGAGTTTCGATGTATTGGGTGTATCCGTTTTTATAGAAGCTTTAATTTTCGTGCTTATCCTAATTGTTGGTTTAGTTTATGCATGGCGAAAAGGAGCGTTGGAATGGTCTTAGCTCCTGAATATTCAGACAATAAAAAGAAAAAAGAAGAAAAAAATGACATTGAGACAGTTATGAATTCCATTGAGTTTCCGGTACTTGATCAAACAACCCAAAATTCAGTTATTTCAACTACATCAAATGATCTTTCAAATTGGTCAAGACTCTCCAGTTTATGGCCGCTTCTGTATGGTACCAGTTGTTGCTTTATTGAATTTGCTTCATTAATAGGCTCGCGCTTCGACTTTGATCGTTATGGCTTGGTACCAAGATCGAGTCCTAGGCAAGCGGACTTAATTTTAACAGCCGGCACAGTAACAATGAAAATGGCTCCCTCTTTAGTAAGATTATATGAGCAAATGCCTGAACCAAAATATGTCATTGCTATGGGAGCCTGCACTATTACAGGAGGGATGTTCAGTACTGATTCTTATAGTACTGTTCGAGGAGTTGATAAGCTAATTCCTGTGGATGTTTATTTGCCGGGTTGCCCGCCTAAACCGGAGGCAGTTATCGATGCTATAACAAAACTTCGTAAGAAGGTATCTCGAGAAATCTACGAGGATAGATTTGGGTCTCAACAGAATAATCGATGTTTTACTACCACTCACAAGTTTTATGTTGGACGCAGCACGCATACTGGAAATTATGATCAAGGATTAGTCTATCAATCGCGATCCACTTCAGAGATACCTTATGAAACATTTTTCAAATACAAAAGTTCAGTATCTTCCCACGAATTAGTGAATTAGGGAGGCTGCTTTTCTTTTGTGCAGAAGAATAGCAAATGCCCTTCACTTCAATTTTCAAAAATTTCGTCGTAAACGTGAACTACTTATACAAATGAAAATCCGGGAGAGATTAAAAAAATGCAGGGTCGTTTGTCTGCTTGGCTAGTCAAGCATGGGTTAGTTCATAGATCTTTAGGCTTCGATTACCAAGGAGTCGAAACTTTACAAATAAAGCCCGAGGATTGGCATTCCATTGCTGTCATTTCATATGTATATGGTTACAATTATCTACGCTCTCAGTGTGCCTATGATGTAGCACCGGGCGGACTCTTAGCTAGTGTGTATCATCTTACGAGAATAGAGTATGGTGTGGATCAGCCAGAGGAGGTATGCATTAAAGTATTTGCCCCAAGGATAAATCCCAGAATTCCGTCTGTTTTTTGGATTTGGAAAAGTGCGGATTTCCAAGAACGGGAATCTTATGATATGTTGGGAATCTCTTATGATAATCATCCACGCCTGAAACGTATTTTGATGCCTGAAAGTTGGATAGGATGGCCCTTACGTAAGGATTATATTGCTCCAAAATTCTATGAAATACAAGATGCTCATTGAATGATACGAACCTAATTTTCTTTTTACGCCGCGAGATATTCAAGGAATTTTTTTACAGTCTCTTCTAGAGCAAACAGAGTAATCGAACTCTTTTTCCTATATATGGATATATGGATGCGCAAAAAAATGGGTCCTCATTGAGATTCCCAAATTTGGAAGATATTCTATTTCTTTTTTTATACAGACTTTAAGAAAAAGGGTAGGATTTTCTCTCTCTAGACATTCGGACGATAGCATGTATGTATGCTGATTCGTATCGAATTTGTATGAGTATCTATTATTAACCTGTGGGTTAATAATGGATGCTCAATGTCAGGAACTTAACAGTAGATACTCAATGTCAGGAACCAGATTTGAACTGGTGACACGAGGATTTTCAGTCCTCTGCTCTACCAACTGAGCTATCCCAACCCTTCTTGAGGCACCATCCCCATCCTACTAGAGGGCTTGGGTATATGTCAATTCAAGAGAATCAAAAAGCATTACAAAATCTTACCCAGGCCCTGGAATTTCCGGAATTTTCAAAAAAGAAAACTTTTGAAGTTGAAAATAATGCTGTGAACTGTGAATGATTCAAACGGGGATTCCTTGATCATAGATTTTCTTTTGTACATATATACCACAAGACTTGTGATACGAGAGAGGCTTTTCTGCTCCGATCCTTTTGTGAAATAGTACAGTGAATGATAAATATAGCTAATTTTCGGGCGCTGCCGAAAAGAAAAAAGAGTAGAAGTATAAATAAACAGTTAGGGAGTAAAACGGGCCTTTTTGTGGGGATAGAGGGACTTGAACCCTCACGATTTATAAAGTCGACGGATTTTCCTCTTACTATAAATTTCATTGTTGTCTGTATTGATATTGACATGTAGAACGGGACTCTATCTTTATTCTCGTCCGATTAATCAGTTCGTCAAAAGATATATCAGACTATGGAGTGAGTGGTTTGATCACTGAATATTCGATTCTTCCTTCAACTTGGAATAGATTCACAAAAATGATTCCTTTTTTTTTATGTAAAAAAAATTTTAGGGCGGCATTCATAGAATCTTTGATATTTCAGTACGTATACGTACGTCTCGTATATAGGTTTATCCCCCATTCTTTATGGAGTTTAAATTCAAATTGAATAGAAGGATTCCTCTACCAACGCAGTCAACTCCATTCATTAGAACAGCTTCCATTGAGTCTCTGCACCTATCCTTTTTTTATTCTCGCTTTCAGAAACCCCTTAATTTATTTTCTGAAAACAGGATTTGGCTCAGGATTGCCCATTTTTAATTCCAGGGTTTCTCTGAATTTGAAAGTTATCACTTAGTAGGTTTCCATACCAAGGCTCAATCCAATCAAGTCCGTAGCGTCTACCGATTTCGCCATATCCCCTTTTTAGTTTGAGCCGAAGATCTGGCCGGGATGCCATCCCTTTCTTTTTTTCGTTCATGCTGGAACCGTTAACCGTTGAATTCATTAGATACAGCTTATCTATCTAAAAGGTTTCTCTCTTTACTCCTCTTTGATTTCTTTTTTATCTACCCCTTTTTCTCTATTGAAGGACCTACATTTGGTTTAATCAGAAATGATTCTATCATTGATGTATCCGCAATTCAATATGGATGGATATATATCACATATATATTCCTCTCTTCCTCTCACTTTTCCCGCCCGATTTTAAATACTTGAACGTTCGATTCTTTTTTTAGAATGCCATATTTTTCTTAATTTCTAATAATTTAGAATTAAGATATTGATAATCATATTCATATAAATTATAAATATAAAAGAGAATTATGGAAAAGAAAAAATGTAGAATTTCTTCCCATTGAAAATTTTGATATCATATATCACTCTATTTATCGTTATATTAATTCTTATGTTATATTATATTGTTATAGAATACCATTCTATTCAGTATTCATTTTTTCTCTATTCATATTCATTATCGATTTTGAATAGCTAAGAGCTAAGTAGTTGACTGAATTCCTATGCACAACACAATTTCTGTTATGTGAGCCCGCTTAGCTCAGAGGTTAGAGCATCGCATTTGTAATGCGATGGTCATCGGTTCGATTCCGATAGCCGGCTTTTCTCTCTTTGTTCCATTTTATACTTTATTACATGATTAATAATGTCTGGTTGAACTCAAGGTATATTGAAAATACTTTTTTCCTTTTCTCAAAAATAGTGGATCTATTATGTCGTAAGAACTTCCAACTATGAATAAAAAACGGATTCGAGCGGTTGGTTAGATCTCTACAGAACAAATTAGGACAAAGTCTCCTTACCTTGCTATATATACAAAAGAGTCTGAATATTGATACAATTCATCTCATTCTTCTTTGTAGTACAGTACTTAACTTCAGTATATTTTTTTCGTTTATCGTTTAGTTCAGTCTTAATTTAGGTTTATTCTG
Source organism: Papaver californicum (assembly GCA_023531435.1). NCBI lineage: Eukaryota > Viridiplantae > Streptophyta > Magnoliopsida > Ranunculales > Papaveraceae > Papaver > Papaver californicum. Next base: position 36,080 of record JAJJMC010013448.1, read on the forward strand.
TAAATAAAAAAGGAGTTTTTATGTCTCGTTACCGAGGGCCTCGTTTCAAAAAAATACGCCGTCTGGGGGCTTTACCGGGACTAACTAGTAAACGGCCTAAAGCCGGAAATGATCTTAGAAATCAATCGCGTTCTGGGAAAAAGTCTCAATATCGTATTCGTCTAGAAGAAAAACAAAAATTGCGGTTTCATTATGGTCTGACAGAGCGACAATTACTTAAATATGTTCGTATCGCCGGAAAAGCCAAAGGGTCAACTGGTCAGGTTTTACTACAATTACTTGAAATGCGTTTGGATAACATACTTTTTCGATTGGGTATGGCTTCGACCATTCCTGGAGCTCGGCAATTAGTTAACCATAGACATATTTTAGTTAATGGCCATATAGTAGATATACCAAGTTATCGCTGCAAACCCCGAGATATTATTACGACGAGGGATGAACAAAAATCCAAAGCTCTGATTCAAAATTATCTTGATTCATCCTCCCATGAAGAATTGCCAAAACATTTGACTCTTCACTCATCCCAATATAAAGGGTTAGTCAATCAAATAATAGATAGTAAGTGGGTCGGCTTGAAAATAAACGAGTTGCTAGTCGTAGAATATTATTCCCGTCAGACTTGAACCTAACTCAAATAGCAAGGCAAGGATTCGGAGAATTTTTCCCCCTTTTCGCCGAAGTAAATTGACCGAAGCTAAGGGGTTTGATCCGGATATTTTTCCCATTCATGTATCATAAATGGATCCGCGGGGATTTTTTTATGTCTTGGCGACCCTTTAATCAGTATTTTTCGTACCACCCCAATTAGGAATATAGAATTCATTTCAAAGAAAGGTCTACCTCGTGGAATAATCCTATTCCTTGTTATTTGATCCATTGTGGTCAATAACGCTCTTGAATTAGGCAAAGATAAGGAAAGAGAGGGATTCGAACCCTCGGTAAACAAAAGCCTACATAGCAGTTCCAATGCTACGCCTTCAACCACTCGGCCATCTCTCCTACAAAATTTTATGATTATGACCCAGAAATCGGGTGAATAGCGAGCCATTCATATTTATTTTTGCAATATAGGTACGACTAACCGATTATAACAATTCGAAATATGAAAATGGATGGGATTTTGGTCATAGAATTATTATTCTATTCTTTTTCCTTCTTTGAATCATAATCTGTAGGAAATATTAATTGAATGTTTAGAACGAGTCTTTTTTTATGTTATTTCGTCCTGTACAATTCCTTTGTTTGTGGGATTCTTTTCCCATGCGAGGTAATGAGAAGAATTATAGAATGGATTGCGAACTATGCCTAGATCACGGATAAATGGAAATTTTATTGATAAGACCTCTTCAATTGTGGCCAATATCTTATTACGCATAATTCCGACAACTTCCGGAGAAAAAGAGGCATTTACCTATTATAGAGATGGTGTGATTTGATTCTATTTAGTGTTCTCCGTCTTACGAGTAAAGGCACGCAGGGTTGGATTCGGTATAAAACGAAAGGCGTTTATTGAAATAAATCTGCAAAAAATCTACGCTTCTTGAAGGTGAAGTTTGGAAATAGAACAATTCCTTCTATTGTGTATCCCCGATTGATGCAGCCTCAGATACTTCAATTTTCTAATCTAGTATTGAACGAAAGGTTACACCTATAGGTTCTTCTGTATTAGAGGTCCATCCTACTCCATCAGTACCAATAGGCGGCATAGGGGAAGAAGCACTACACCTAGGAATCAACAAAAAAAACTTTGTTATAAATTATCCCTTTCCTTATCGGGATCGGAACTAACAAGAATGGTTGGGACAACAAACATCCATCTCGTTTGTACTTTGGATACCTATATAACCATCAAAGACTGTTGAAGTGACTAATTCCTGGAAATAGGGGGCGTTGAGGACAAAGAAATTGTTGGAGTAACCTTTTCTATCTAGCAACAACACGATTAGTGTTAAGAAAAGACCTCTTGCAGGAAGGCTGGCTAGAGATTTCTTGTAAAAACACTAGTCCCTGTCAGTTCATAATGAGAATATTTCAATATTCTTTTGGTTCCATGGATTATTATCATTCATTATGCACAGAAGGGAGGAGCCGTATGAGATGAAAATCTCACGTACGGTTCTGAAACGGGGATTCTTTGAATAGAATGAACGACCGTAACGGATGTCAGCTCAATCCGAAGGAAATTATGCGGAAGCTTTACAGAATTATTATGAAGCTATGAGACTAGAAATTGATCCCTATGATCGAAGTTATATACTGTATAACATAGGCCTTATCCACACAAGTAACGGAGAACATACAAAAGCTTTGGAATATTATTTCCGGGCACTAGAACGAAATCCATTCTTACCACAAGCTTTTAATAATATGGCCGTGATCTGTCATTACGTGCGACTATCTCCACTATAGAAAGAGGGAAAGAAAGATAAAATACGCTAGTAAATACTAGAGGATAGGCTTTCTACATATGTATCGTACAAAGCAACGATTTTTATTAGCTGTAGCAAAGAAAGATACTTCATAAAAGCCAAAAAATGAAGAAATGAATATGCCTATAATACTATATTCTATGGATAGATAAAAGATCTAATTGATAGGGGAAGCGCCGTAAAGATCAATTAGTGAGATTTTGGGTCGATACAATAAGAAAAAACTGCTTACTTATGTCATGATATGAGATATAAGTTAGGAATCAACTTATGTAATAGGGTTGATCCACTAAGGTATTGAGCAGCGGTGTAGCATCAGATCCCAAAGATAGTAAGTCCTTTCTTTCTTAGAGAGGAAAGTCTTTTTCAAAGATTCTATATGAAAATGAAACGGAGATAGTTACCTTTCAGAAAAAGATAACTATAGTGGGGTTCATTTTTCTGAAGGTAGGAGAAAAGATAAAACTTATTTTGAATCAAAATGAAAGTTTAAAACTTATGTAAATGTAATTAACCCCTTCTGGTTAACCCGAGAAACAAAAATGGGATAGATTTATGAAAAATCTTATTTAGTTAGATAGGGTCGATTAAGATAAGATGGGACACCAAAATAATTTATTGCTGAGCCGTATGAGGTAGGAAACTCTCAAGTACGGTTCTAAGGGAAGGAATCGACCCACCTATTCCGACCGAGGAGAACAGGCCATTCGGCAGGGAGATTCTGAAATTGCGGAAGCTTGGTCCGATCAAGCTGCGGAGTATTGGAAACAAGCTATAGCGCTTACTCCAGGTAATTATATTGAAGCGCATAATTGGTTGAAGATCACGCGGCGGTTTGAATAAGAACACTCTTTTTATCCGTCAGTAAAAAAAATGGATCTTTCCTCTGGGAAGAGCTAATCAAGGAATTTCATTGTATCCCTTCTAAGATTGTTCTGTTCTATTTCGTTTAGTACCTCGTAGGCATAAACGATACCCGACTACAGTACATCATACATCCCTTTTTGCTATTCAAACTAAAAAAGCCTTTGAATGTGGATACTGGGGTCTTGGTCTTATTCATGACTGCCCCAATGAAGTGATTTGGAATCGAGCAATAGTCATACGTTCTATGTAAGATACGAAGCAGCTCCATCTAAGCACCTGTAATTTACATATGAATCCAAAAAAGAGTTTTTGTGTCAAGTCAAAGCCGGGAAAGGATTTTCAAATATTATAAAGGTCCGTTGAGCGCCTCATGGCTATGTCATAATAGATCCGAACACTTGCCCCGGATCGACTTCCAGATCATAATTGCTCTAGTAAATAACTAAACAAAATAAATAGCTGGGAGATAGGAAGGAAAGGAACTAATTATAAATAGATTTCAGAAGTTCACTAATTACTTGACTGTTGGCAGGTCTCTTTGTATGTGTTGTCCGGAAAGAGGAGGACTCAATGATTATTCGTTCGCCGGAACCAGAAGTTAAAATTTTGGTGGATAGGGATCCCGTAAAAACTTCTTTCGAGGAATGGGCCAGACCAGGTCATTTCTCAAGAACAATAGCTAAAGGCCCTGATACTACCACTTGGATCTGGAACCTACATGCCGATGCTCACGATTTCGATAGCCATACCAGTGATTTGGAGGAGATCTCCCGAAAAGTATTTAGTGCCCATTTCGGTCAACTCTCCATCATATTTCTTTGGCTGAGTGGCATGTATTTCCACGGTGCCCGTTTTTCCAATTATGAAGCATGGCTAAGCGATCCTACTCACATTAGACCCAGCGCTCAGGTGGTTTGGCCAATCGTGGGCCAAGAAATATTGAATGGTGATGTGGGTGGGGGTTTCCGAGGAATACAAATAACCTCTGGGTTTTTTCAGATTTGGAGAGCGTCCGGAATAACTAGTGAATTACAACTCTATTGTACTGCAATTGGTGCATTGGTCTTTGCGGCGTTAATGCTTTTTGCTGGTTGGTTCCATTATCACAAAGCTGCTCCAAAGTTGGCTTGGTTCCAAGATGTAGAATCCATGTTGAATCACCATTTAGCGGGGTTACTAGGACTTGGATCTCTTTCTTGGGCGGGACACCAAATACATGTCTCGTTACCAATTAACCAATTTCTAGACGCTGGAGTAGATCCTAAGGAGATCCCACTTCCCCATGAATTTATCTTGAACCGGGATCTTTTGGCTCAACTTTATCCAAGTTTTGCCGAGGGAGCAACCCCGTTTTTCACCTTGAATTGGTCAAAATATGCCGAATTTCTTACTTTTCGTGGAGGATTAGATCCAGTAACAGGGGGTCTATGGCTGACCGATATTGCACATCATCATTTAGCTATTGCAATTCTTTTCCTGATAGCCGGTCACATGTATAGGACTAACTGGGGGATTGGTCATGGCCTGAAAGATATTTTAGAGGCTCATAAAGGTCCATTTACAGGCCAGGGCCATAAAGGGCTCTATGAAATCCTAACAACGTCATGGCATGCTCAATTATCTCTAAATTTAGCTATGTTAGGCTCTTTAACCATTGTTGTAGCTCACCATATGTATGCCATGCCCCCTTATCCATATCTAGCTACTGACTACGGTACAGTACTTTCGTTGTTCACACATCACATGTGGATCGGTGGATTTCTCATAGTTGGTGCTGCTGCACATGCAGCCATTTTTATGGTAAGAGATTATGATCCAACTACTCGATACAACGATCTATTAGATCGTGTCCTTAGGCACCGCGATGCAATCATATCGCATCTCAACTGGGCATGTATATTTCTAGGCTTTCACAGTTTTGGTTTGTATATTCATAATGATACCATGAGCGCTTTAGGGCGTCCACAAGATATGTTTTCAGATACCGCTATTCAATTACAACCCGTCTTTGCTCAATGGGTACAAAACACTCACGCTTTAGCACCTGGTGCAACAGCTCCTGGTGCAACAACAAGCACCAGCTTGACTTGGGGGGGTAGTGGTTTAGTAGCAGTAGGCGGCAAAGTAGCTTTGTTACCTATTCCATTAGGAACCGCAGATTTTTTGGTACATCACATTCATGCATTTACGATCCATGTAACGGTATTGATACTACTGAAAGGTGTTCTATTTGCTCGTAGTTCCCGTTTGATACCTGATAAAGCAAATCTGGGTTTTCGTTTCCCTTGTGACGGACCTGGAAGAGGGGGGACATGTCAAGTATCCGCCTGGGATCATGTCTTCTTAGGTCTATTCTGGATGTACAATGCAATTTCGGTAGTAATATTCCATTTCAGTTGGAAAATGCAGTCAGATGTTTGGGGTAGTATAAACGATCAAGGAGTGGTAACTCATATCACGGGAGGAAACTTTGCGCAGAGTTCCATTACTATTAATGGGTGGCTCCGTGACTTTTTATGGGCACAGGCATCCCAGGTAATTCAGTCTTATGGTTCTTCATTATCTGCATATGGTCTTTTTTTCCTAGGTGCTCATTTTGTCTGGGCTTTCAGTTTAATGTTTCTATTCAGCGGCCGCGGCTATTGGCAAGAACTTATTGAATCCATCGTTTGGGCTCATAACAAATTAAAAGTTGCTCCTGCTACTCAGCCTAGAGCCTTGAGCATTGTACAAGGACGTGCTGTAGGAGTAACCCATTACCTTCTGGGTGGAATTGCCACAACATGGGCATTCTTCTTAGCAAGAATTATTGCAGTAGGATAATGGCTAGGAGGATTTGAAAAGCATTATGGCATTAAGATTTCCAAGGTTTAGCCAAGGCTTAGCCCAGGACCCCACTACTCGTCGTATTTGGTTTGGTATTGCTACCGCACATGACTTTGAGAGTCATGATGATATTACTGAGGAACGTCTTTATCAGAATATTT
>JAJJMC010013448.1:49865-77365 GCA_023531435.1 Papaver californicum
ATCCACTTACTTTTTCTTTTGTTGATTTCTAAAGTGACATAGTAGTTCTTCTACTCAGCGGAATGACTGATCATGATAATCAAGATAAATGTTCCACTTTATAACTATACTACTATAATAATAAGTTTTTTTTTAGTAGTATAGTTATGTGGATGTTTCCTTTTTTTGCCATTGAGTTTACAAAAAGTAACAATATCTCTATTTTCCGCCCCAAACTGAAGACTTAGATTATAGTTTTGTGAAAAAAGCCCCTTATCGGATTTGAACCGATGACTTACGCCTTACCATGGCGTTACTCTACCGCTGAGTTAAAAGGGCTCATTTGATTCAATTGTTGAATGAACCAACAGTCACTATGAGTCTACTGTATGTACCTATATATATAATATACATCATATATATGGATCTCGGCTCGTTCAGGACCAATCAAAAATTTTTTGACTTCAGCTTTTTTTTGAGAAGTCTAGGAAAAATGCTTCCTTTTATTTGATTTTATCAATATTAATGCACTACATTTTTTCAAGACCGCCCCTATAATAGATTTGTTTTTTTTTGACCCTCATCAGAATGAGATTCATTTGATTGAGACACAATTCGACGTAGATCCAAGATATTTCATCGAATCATTGATGAACAGATTCGACACGTACCCTGCAATTTTTATAGAAAAAAGAAATTAGATGGAATCATGAAAGCAGAAAATATTCTTCGTATTTAGCCATAGCATTACATTATATTGACAATTACAAAAAACTGTTCATACTATGAGTATAGTAGGCGATCCGGCGGGTATGCCCCCATCGTCTAGCGGTTCAGGACATCTCTCTTTCAAGGAGGCAGCGGGGATTCGACTTCCCCTGGGGGTAGGGTACTACGAAAGGAGGTTGATCATGGATTTATCCATAAGTCTAAAATGGATTCTTCCTGGGTCGATGCCCGAGTGGTTAATGGGGACGGACTGTAAATTCGTTGGCTATATGTCTACGCTGGTTCAAATCCAGCTCGGCCCAAAAATCCGCCGATCCATCATGAGATAATAGAAAAAATTTTGCCTCCAGAAACCAGACAAAGAAACGAAGACTTTTTTATGCTATATCCTTAATTTTTTTGTTCCCATAGATTCTACTTTCTAATGATCTGGTCTGTACCCTTAATTTCTAAGGGAGGGGTAAAGAAAAAAAGACTTTTTCTTTTTTATTTATTATGAAATGATTTGACTACTAGTAATACGTGCCGTTCTCACTAAAGCCCATACCCATATGAATATCAACATATCGCTTCTATCTCTGTTACAATACAGCGATTCTAAATAGAAATATGCTATGAATTTAATAATAAGAATATGTATCCTTTACATCTTATTTCCCTGGGATTGTAGTTCAATTGGTCAGAGCACCGCCCTGTCAAGGCGGAAGCTGCGGGTTCGAGCCCCGTCAGTCCCGACCTAGGATCCGATGAATCCGTCAACTCATTTCTCTATTTTCGGTGAAGAGGGAGGACTGAAAACAAGATCTAATTTCCGCCGGAGGTCTTTTTTATCATCGAAGAAATACAAGAATTTTCATTAATTCTCGACTAGTACTGATTCGTGGGGAGAGCTAGATTGGTACAATTGGTGGTAGGGTCCTATTCGGGATTTCAAGAGATACCGCACAGGTTTTCCTTTTTCTATTGGTTCTGATCCATGGAATTCAATATAATACCCACCCGGTTCCCGAGAGCATACCTACAAATTGAATTCCTTCATTGTGTGATACAAAATTAACTTGACCTTAACATAGTTGGCGCGCCAGAATCCTTTTCAGATTCTATTAAAACCACCTCCTTATTTTCTAGCTCCTATTTTTGGGAACCGCAATTCCTAATTGGAAACAATCTATCTATCTCACTTCCATACCGAATTTCGGATATGATATATGTTCCGGTTTCAATCCAACGAAAGAAGCTTTTATTTTAAAAAAAGAGAGATCAAAGAAAGATCTGCCCTACCCCGCTTAATAAAGAAATTAATAATATTTCTTCTCCTGTTTTTTCTTTGATGAAGGGGTCCTATCGAAGCAAGAGTAAACTCCAAAAAAGTACATTTCTAAAAAAACGAGATCTTTTATACCCGAATCCATCTTTATTACACCTCTTTGTCTTCCAAGAAATTTAGATCATAACAAACTAAATGAGTTTCGAACTTCACTTTTTTCCATTTCATTTCTACTGTTTGGGTTTGTGACCAATTGAAATGGAAGACGGGTCAGATGATACCTCATCAGCTGGTTGTATACGGAAGACGGTAGGTTATAGAAAAGAATGAAAAACGAAAAGGGATTCTTTGTTGTATCAAGAATTCCTTTTTTAATTCGTTATGGATAAAAGATCCTCCTATGTTATACTATTCAATTCTCGACAATGAATCGATCTGAAAGCTCAGATATTGTTATTCATGATATTGATCCGATTCAATATCAAATAACATTGGGATGCAATTCATTTCATTGAATTTAGAGGAGAAGATTTATCATCTCTATGGGATTAGATCCCGAGTTATTGTGAAGTAAAAAACGATGGGATTATGGAAGTAAATATTCTCGCATTTATTGCTACTGCGCTGTTCATTCTAGTTCCTACTGCTTTTTTACTTATCATCTACGTAAAAACAGTCAGTCAAAATAATTGATTCGAATGAAGCTTGACTTCTTTATTCTTATCAATGATTGAAGAAATGAAAGGTATTTTCATTCCACGTCTTAAATGAAATGGGCGGACTAGAATCAGCAGTATATGAGATCCGGTAGTATGGTAGAAAGATATCAATTTCTTTCTACCATACTTTCTATTATTGTATTGTCTCAAGTTGTACTGGTACTGTATAAAGAGGGATAGGCTTCATCTAGATTAATCTACAATATGTATCTTGTATTTTCATATATGTACATATCTATAAATTTCATATATGTGATGTACATCATGTAAATAACACCCCAATTCTAGTTCTTCCTTGCATCTATTTTTTTGTTTGATTGAAAGGTTTTTTTTCATATAGTCCATTACTGTAATTCAATATAATTTGCAAATGGAAATTTCATATTTAAAATCCCTTTACGATATATGAAAAAATGGCTACAGTTTGATTACTCAACTCAATTAGTAGTGCTTTTAGAGTCCACTTCTTCCCCATACTACAAGTGAAAGGGAAAATGTAAAGACTACCATTAAAGCGGCCCAAGCAAGACTTACTATATCCATGTGAATTATGTCCCCTATCTCTATGAATATGAAGGAATTCGTCCATTATTGATCACTAATAATAGTGGAATCTATGGTGCAGAGTCAAAAAGGGATTATGACCAAACGCTATTGATCAAACAATCCAAAAAATCCACCCACAACAAGTTCCTATATGATTTCTGGTAGAAAAGGGAAGGATTAACCACAAGCAAGATACACAGGGACTTTCTTTGTATTATCAAGGAAATCCTCTTTAATGGAAGATGTAGGAATAGTAAGGCCTATTGTTTAGTTTCTTTTGTTGACCTTCATAAGCAAAAAGCATAAAATATACAATCAAGGTAGATCACTACCTACCCCATATCTCTTCAAAAGAGGGTTTTTTCCTTTTGGTTTCCTCTCGAATCTATTGCTTCTGCTGAGCAAAAAAAGAAAGTATTTCTCGGTTTTTGTAGATGAGGCGGCACCCGGATTTGAACTGGGGTAAAAGGATTTGCAGTCCCCCGCCTTACCACTCGGCCATGCCGCCAAACGGATATAAAATAGAGGGAACGCTCTCTTCTTTATTATTTCTTGAATCTCATTGTCTTTATCCCTTTCCTAAACCTAAAAAACCCTTTTTTTTGAACCCAGTTGATTCCCTTCGATTGATTGTATGGTATCTCAAATCTCAAAATAAACAACACCTAAAAACTTCCCCCTTTTTTTATCTTTCAAAAGCGAATGTGCTTTTTCAGTTACAGAATGAAAAATGCAGGGCAAATAGGAACCATTAACTATTGACTTGAATTCATGAAGAGTTCTTGGAACTCCAATTTCGTTTCCTTAACAACGGCATCAAAATGAAGTTGATACACAACGTATCAGTATCAATTCTTTTCAATAATCAATCTTTTTCAATTAAATTTACATTATAACAACAATTATATATATATGTAAACCCCGGAACAGAGATTGTTACAAAGATATCCTAATCAGGTATCTTAGCCATATATGTCTATAAGGAATTATCGTGCTTCCTTTTTTCTTTTTTTCTCTCATTCATAGAGAACAGATCAAACCTTGAATCATTTCTTTTTCTGGTACCCAACCGGATTGTAATATCATAATAATAGGTAGAAATTGGATTCCTTTTGATATTCTATACAAGACTCTAAAAAAAGTATAATCGGCATAATTATGATTCCAGGAATGTTTTATCCTGTTGCAAATTCTAATTTGAGTAGAAAATTCTCCTTATTGCTCCGCTCAATGGTATGAAGTTGGGTAAAATTTCATGTGATTCAGTAAACAGAATATACATTCCATCATTGCTAGATCGATCCATATGGTTCGATGAAGAATGAGCCAATAATGGGATTTTGCTATAAATGGGAAGCTTAAGATGCTCCGGGATGGAAATGAGGGAATGTCTACAATACCTGGGTTTAGTCAGATACAATTTGAGGGGTTTTGTAGGTTCATTGATCAGGGCTTGATGGAAGAACTTTATAAATTTCCAAAAATTGAAGATATAGATCAAGAAATTGAATTTCAATTATTTGTGGAAACTTATCAATTGGTAGAACCCTTGATAAAAGAAAGAGATGCTGTGTATGAATCATTGACATATTCTTCTGAATTATATGTACCTGCGGGATTAATTTGGAAAACCGGTAGGGATATACAAGAACAAACCATATTTATTGGAAACATTCCTCTAATGAATTCCCTGGGAACCTTTATAGTAAATGGAATATACAGAATTGTAATCAATCAAATATTGCAAAGCCCCGGTATTTATTACCGTTCAGAATTGGACCATAACGGAATTTCGGTCTATACCGCCACCATAATATCCGATTGGGGAGGAAGATCAGAATTAGAGATTGATCGAAAAGCAAGGATATGGGCTCGTGTGAGTCGGAAACAAAAAATATCTATTCTAGTTCTATCATCAGCTATGGGTTCGAATCTAAGAGAAATTCTAGATAATGTTTGCTACCCTGAAATTTTCTTGTCTTTCCCGAACGATAAGGAGAAAAAAAAGATTGGGTCAAAAGAAAATGCCATTTTGGAATTTTATCAACAGTTTGCTTGTGTCGGCGGGGATCCGGTATTTTCTGAGTCCTTATGTAAGGAATTACAAAAAAAATTTTTTCAACAAAGATGTGAATTAGGAAGGATTGGTCGACGAAATATGAACCGGAGACTTAATCTTGATATACCTCAGAACAATACATTTTTGTTACCACGAGATGTATTGGCAGCTGCGGATCATTTGATCGGAATGAAATTTGGAATGGGTACACTTGACGATATGAATCACTTGAAAAATAAACGTATTCGCTCTGTAGCGGATCTGTTACAAGACCAATTCGGATTGGCTCTGGTTCGTTTAGAAAATGTGGTTCGAGGAACTATATGTGGAGCTATTAGGCATAAATTTATACCTACTCCCCATAATTTAGTAACATCCACTCCATTAACAACCACTTATGAATCATTTTTCGGTCTACACCCCTTATCTCATGTTTTGGATCGAACTAATCCATTGACACAAATAGTTCATGGGCGAAAATTGAGTTATTTAGGTCCTGGAGGATTGACAGGTCGAACTGCTAGTTTTCGGATCCGAGATATCCATCCTAGTCACTATGGCCGTATTTGCCCAATTGACACATCTGAAGGAATCAACGTTGGACTTATTGGATCCTTAGCTATTCATGCTAGGATTGGTCATTGGGGGTCGCTAGAAAGTCCGTTTTTTGAAATTGATGAGAGATTCAAAGGGGTACGGGTAGTTTATTTATCGCCAAGCAGAGATGAATACTATATGGTGTCGGCAGGAAATTCTTTGGCGTTGAATCAGGGCATTCAAGAAGAACAGGTTGTTCCAGCTCGATACCGTCAAGAATACCTGACTATTGCATGGGAACAGATTCATCTTCGAAGCATTTTTCCCTTCCAATATTTTTCTATTGGCGCTTCCCTTATTCCTTTTATCGAACATAATGACGCGAATCGGGCTTTAATGAGTTCTAATATGCAACGTCAAGCAGTTCCGCTTTCTCGGTCCGAAAAGTGCATTGTTGGAACTGGGTTGGAACGCCAAGTAGCTCTAGATTCAGGAGTTTCCGCTATAGCAGAACACGAGGGAAAAGTAGTTTCTACCGATACTGACAAGATCGTTTTCTCAGGTAATGGAGACACTCTAAGCATTCCATTGGTTATGTATCAACGTTCCAACAAAAATACTTGTATGCATCAAAAATCCCAAGTTCAACGGGGTAACTGCATTAAAAAGGGACAAATTTTAGCAGATGGTGTTGCTACTGTTGGTGGCGAACTCGCTTTGGGAAAAAACGTATTAGTAGCTTATATGCCATGGGAAGGCTACAATTTTGAAGACGCCGTACTTATTAGTGAACGTCTAGTATATGGCGATGTTTATACTTCTTTTCATATACGGAAATATGAAATTCAGACTCATGTGACAAGTCAAGGCCCTGAAAGGATAACTAATGAAATACCACATTTAGAAGCCCACTTACTCCGGAATTTAGATAGAAACGGAATTGTGATGTTGGGGTCTTGGGTAGAAACAGGTGATATTTTAGTAGGTAAATTAACGCCTCAGATCACGAAAGAATCATCATATGCCCCGGAAGATAGATTATTACGGGCTATACTTGGTATTCAAGTATCCACTGCAAAGGAAACTTGTCTAAAATTACCTATAGGTAGCAGAGGTCGAGTTATTGATGTGAGATGGATCCAGAAAAAGGGGGGTTCCAGTTATAATCCAGAAATGATTCGTGTATATATTTCACAGAAACGTGAAATCAAAGTAGGGGATAAAGTTGCTGGAAGGCATGGGAATAAAGGTATCATTTCCAAAATTTTGCCTAGACAAGATATGCCGTATTTACAAGACGGAACGCCTGTTGATATGGTCTTCAATCCATTAGGAGTACCTTCACGAATGAATGTAGGACAGATATTTGAATGCTCGCTCGGGTTAGCGGGGGATCTGCTAGACAGGCATTATCGAATAGCACCCTTTGATGAGAGATATGAGCAAGAGGCTTCTAGAAAACTCGTGTTTTCTGAATTATATGAAGCCGGTAAGCAAACAGCGAATCCGTGGGTATTTGAACCCGAGTATCCGGGAAAAAGCAGAATATTTGATGGAAGAACGGGAGATCCTTTTGAACAACCTGTTATAATAGGAAAGTCCTATATCCTAAAATTAATTCATCAAGTTGATGATAAAATTCATGGGCGTTCCAGCGGGCATTATGCGCTTGTTACACAACAACCCCTTAGGGGAAGGGCTAAGCAAGGGGGACAACGGGTAGGAGAAATGGAAGTTTGGGCTCTAGAGGGGTTTGGTGTTGCTCACATTTTACAAGAGATGCTTACTTATAAATCTGATCATATTAGAGCTCGTCAGGAAGTACTTGGTACTACGATCATTGGAGGAACAATACCTAAACCTGAGGATGCTCCAGAATCCTTTCGATTGCTCGTTCGAGAACTACGATCTTTGGCTCTGGAATTGAATCATTTCCTTGTATCTGAGAAGAACTTCCAGATTCAAAGGAAGGAAGCTTGATCGGAATGAATCAGAATTTTTCTTCTATGATCGACCGGTATAAACATCAACACCTTCGAATTGGATCAGTTTCTCCTGAACAAATAAGCGCTTGGGCCAAAAAAATACTACCCAATGGAGAGGTTGTTGGAGAGGTGACAAAACCTTATACTTTTCATTACAAAACCAATAAGCCGGAAAAAGATGGATTGTTTTGTGAAAGAATTTTTGGGCCTATAAAAAGTGGAATTTGTGCCTGTGGAAACTATCGAGTAATCGGAGATGAAAAAGAAGACCCGAAATTTTGTGAACAATGCGGAGTCGAGTTTGTTGATTCTCGGATACGAAGATATCAAATGGGATACATCAAACTGGCATGCCCAGTAACTCATGTGTGGTACTTGAAACGTCTTCCTAGTTATATCGCGAATCTTTTAGATAAACCTCTTAAAGAATTAGAAGGCCTAGTATACTGCGATGTGTGATTTGATCAAAATTCTTATTTTACAGATTGGGACTAAGAAACTGTCATCCCATTCACTCCGATTGGGATGCCCTGACTCTGACATGTCTCGTGGTAGGAGTAACATGAAGCTCAGAATTATGGATGTATTTAATACTCCAAAAAAGGGAATTGATCTATGGTCGATTCCGTAACAGAAAAATAGGAATTGCTAGTTGTACCTCGTGAAAAAGACTTCTTTCGTGGAATTAGCCATTCCATTTGTTTTAGAAAGAAATTATGTTCTAGTAAGCAAATATGACATGGTTACAAGGGCCTATTCATCGCGTATAGGCTTTAAGGGCATCATGTCATAACCGTCGAGGTTAAGTAGGGGCCTAAAAGATCGAATGGAATGATACATAGACAAGTAAATCCCTTATGAGTTCCAAGGTATTCTTTTAAAAGGGATTTGGTATTCGAAGGGAGGTAGACTACTCAAGAATTTCACATTTCATTTCATTGAAATGTTGGTTGGTCCTGATTGGGAACTTGAGTAAGGAGTAGATCGTTGGGGGTTTTCTAAAAAAAAATTTTAAACGAGAACCCCTTATTTGATGTAACTACTTGAGCCGGATGAGAGGAAACCCTCGCGTCCGATTTTTAAGGGGGGAAATCCTATACTATAAGGAACCTATCCCAATTTTTCTTTTGCTAGGACCGTAGCTAAAAAACCTACTTTCTTACGATTACGAGGTTCATTCGAATATGAAATCCAATCTTGGAAATACAGCATCCCACTTTTTTTTACTACTCAAGGCTTCGATACATTTCGAAATCGAGAAATCTCTACTGGAGCAAGTGCTATCAGAGAACAATTAGCCGATCTGGATTTGCGACTTATTACAGATTGTTCATTGGTAGAATGGAAAGAATTAGGGGAAGAAGGGCCCACGGGTAATGAATGGGAAGATAGAAAAATAGGAAGAAGAAAGGATTTTTTGGTTAGACGCATGGAATTAGCTAAGCATTTTATTCGAACAAATGTGGAAGCAGAATGGATGGTTTTGTGCCTACTACCAGTCCTTCCCCCCGAATTGAGACCGATCATTCAAATAGATGGGGGTAAACTGATGAGTTCGGATATTAATGAACTCTATAGAAGAGTTATCTATCGGAACAATACTCTTACCGACCTATTAACAACAAGTAGATCTACGCCAGGGGAGTTAGTAATGTGTCAAGAAAAATTAGTGCAAGAGGCCGTGGATACACTTCTTGATAATGGGATCCGCGGACAACCAATGAGGGATGGTCATAATAAAGTTTATAAGTCTTTTTCAGATGTAATTGAAGGCAAAGAAGGAAGATTTCGCGAGACTTTGCTTGGTAAACGTGTCGATTATTCGGGGCGTTCCGTAATTGTCGTGGGCCCTTCGCTTTCATTACATCGATGTGGATTACCTCGCGAAATAGCAATAGAGCTTTTCCAGACATTTGTAATTCGTGGTCTAATCAGACAGCAGGTTGCTTCAAACATAGGAGTTGCTAAAAGTAAAATAAGGGAAAAAGAACCTATTGTATGGGAAATACTTCAAGAAGTTATGCAAGGGCATCCTGTATTGCTGAATAGAGCACCCACTCTGCACAGATTAGGCATACAGGCATTCCAACCCATTTTAGTGGAAGGACGTGCTATTTGTTTACATCCATTAGTTCGTAAGGGGTTCAATGCAGACTTTGATGGGGATCAAATGGCTGTTCATGTACCTTTATCTTTGGAGGCTCAAGCGGAGGCTCGCTTACTTATGTTTTCTCATATGAATCTCTTGTCTCCAGCTATTGGGGATCCCATTTCCATACCAACTCAAGATATGCTTATGGGACTCTATGTATTAACGATTGGAAATCGTCGAGGTATTTGTGCAAATAGGTATAATCCATGTAATCACCTAAACTATAAAAACGAAAAAATTGACGATAATAACTATAAATATACAAAAGAAAAAGAACCCTATTTTTGTAGTTCCTATGATGCACTTGGAGCTTATCGGCAGAAACGAATAAATTTAGATAGTCCTTTGTGGCTCCGGTGGCGACTAGATCAACGCGTCAGTGGATCGAGAGAAGTTCCCATCGAAGTTCAATATGACTCTTTTGGAACCTATCATGAGATTTATGGACACTATTTAATAGTCAGAAGTGTAAAAAAGGAAACTCTTTGTATATACATTCGAACCACCGTTGGCCATATTTCGTTTTATCGAGAAATTGAAGAAGCCATACAAGGGTTTTGTCGGGCCTCTGCCTATGGTACCTAAGTTAAGTAATTATATGATACCCGCGGGAATTCGGGTCTCTTCGAGTCCACTAGTATCATAATTCCTGAATGTCTACACGACGCAAGATCGAGGAAAGGAAGTCTTCGAATCACTGACTCAAACCTATTGTCGAATCCTACTCAGCGGAATATGGAGGTACTTATGGCAGAAAGGGCCGATCTGGTCTTTCACAATAAAGCGATAGATGGAACTGCCATAAAACGACTTATTAGCAGATTAATAGATCACTTTGGAATGGCATATACATCGCACATCCTGGATCAAGTAAAGACTCTTGGTTTCCATCAAGCCACTGCTACATCCATTTCATTAGGAATTGATGATCTTTTAACAATACCTTCTAAGGGATGGCTAGTCCAAGATGCGGAACAACAAAGTTTGATTTTGGAAAAACACCACCATTATGGAAATGTACACGCGGTAGAAAAATTACGTCAATCCATTGAGATATGGTATGCTACAAGTGAATATTTGCGACAAGAAATGAATCCTAATTTCAGGATGACTGACCCTTTAAATCCAGTCCATATAATGTCTTTTTCAGGAGCTAGGGGAAATGCATCTCAAGTACACCAATTAGTAGGTATGAGAGGATTAATGTCGGATCCCCAAGGACAAATGATTGATTTACCCATTCAAAGCAATTTACGCGAAGGGCTCTCTTTAACGGAATATATAATTTCCTGTTACGGAGCCCGCAAGGGGGTTGTGGATACTGCTGTACGAACTTCAGATGCTGGATACCTCACGCGGAGACTTGTTGAAGTAGTTCAACACATTGTTGTACGGAGAACAGATTGTGGCACCATCCGCGGTATTTCTGTGAGTCCTCGAAATGGGATGATGACAGAACGTATTTTTATCCAAACATTAATTGGTCGTGTATTAGCAGACGATATATATATGGGTTCGCGTTGCATTGCCATTCGAAATCAAGATATAGGTATTGGACTTGTCAACCGATTCATAACTTTTCGAGCACAACCAATATATATTAGAACCCCCTTTACTTGCAGGAGTACATCTTGGATCTGCCGATTATGTTATGGTCGGAGTTCCACTCATGGTGATCTGGTCGAATTGGGAGAAGCAGTAGGTATTATTGCGGGTCAATCTATTGGGGAACCGGGGACCCAGCTAACATTAAGAACTTTTCATACCGGTGGAGTCTTCACGGGCGGTACTGCAGAACATGTACGAGCTCCTTCTAACGGAAAAATAAAATTCAATGAAGATTTGGTTCATCCCACACGTACACGTCATGGACATCCTGCTTTTCTATGTTATATAGACCTGTTTGTAACTATTGAGAGTCAGGATATTCGACATAATGTGAATATTCCGCCAAAAAGTTTTATTTTAGTTCAAAACGATCAATATGTAGAATCAGAACAAGTAATTGCCGAGATTCGCGCGGGAACATCCACCTTAAATTTTAAAGAGAGGGTTCGAAAACATATTTATTCTGACTTAGAGGGGGAAATGCATTGGAGTACCGATGTCTATCATGCACCCGAATATACATATGGTAATGTTCATCTTTTACCAAAAACAAGTCATTTATGGATATTGTCGGGGGGGTTGTGCAGATCCAGTATAGTTCCTTTTTCACTCGGCAAGGATCAAGATCAAACGAATGTTCATTCTCTTTTTGCTAAACGAAGATATATGCCTAGCCTCTCAGTGACTAATGATCAAGTGAAACATAAATTTTTGAGTTCGGAGTCTTCTGGTACAAGTGGGCAGCGGGTTCTTGATTATTCCGGGCCTGATCGAATCATATGCAACGGTCATTGTAATTTCATATATCCTCCCATTCTCCACGAGAATTCTTATTTATTGGCAAAGAGGCGAAGAAATAGATTAATCATTCCCTTTCAATCTAATCAAGAACGAGATAAAGAACGAATACCCCGTTCAGGTATCTCAATTGAAATACCCATAAATGGTATTTTCCGTAGAAATAGTATTCTTGCTTATTTCGATGATCCCCGATACAGAAGAAACAGTTCGGGAATTACTAAATATGAGACTCTAGAGATGCATTCTATTGTAAAGAAAGAGGATTTTTTTGAGTATCGAAGAGCAAAAGAATTTAGGCAAAAATACCAAAAGAAAGTAGATCGCTTTTTTTTCATTCCTGAGGAAGTGCATATCTTATCCGGATCTTCTTCCATAATGGTACGGAATAATAGTATTATTGGAATCGATACACGAATCACCTTAAATATAAGAAGCCGTGTAGGGGGATTAGTCCGAGTGGAGAGAAAAAAAAAAAGGATTGAACTGAAAATCTTTTCTGGAGATATCCATTTTCCTGGAGAGACAGATAAGATATCCTGGCATAGCGGCATCTTAATACCACCGGGAACAGGAAAAAAAAATGCCGCGGATTCAAAAAAATGGAAAAATTGGATCTATGTCCAACGGATCACACCTATAAAGAAAAAGTTTTTTGTTTTGGTTCGACCCGTAGTCACATATGAAATAGCGGACGGGATAAATTTAGCAACGCTTTTCCCCCACGACCTGTTGCAGGAAAGAGATAATGTGCAACTTCGAGTTGTCAATTATATTCTTTATGGAAATGGAAAACCAATTCGAGGGATTTATCACACAAGTATTCAATTAGTTCGAACTTGTTTAGTATTGAATTGGAACCAAGATAAAAAAGGTTCGTCTATAGAGGAGGTTCATGCTTCTTTTGTTGAAGTAAGGGTAAACAACCTGATTCGCTATTTCATAAGAATGGACTTAGTGAAGTCCCCTATTTCGTATACCAGAAAAAGAAATGATCGGAGGGGGGCAGGATTAATATGGATCCCGGATAATGGATCAGATCGTACTAACCTCAATCCATTTTCGTTTTATTCCAAGGCAAGGATTCAACAAGCATTTACCCAACATCAAGGAACTATTCGTGCGTTGGTAAATCGAAATAAGGAATCCCAACCTTTGATCATTTTGTCATCATCTAATTGTTCTCGAATGGGTCCATTCAACGGTGTTAAATATAATGACAGTGTGACAACAAAAGAATCAATGAAAAGGGATCCCCTAATTTCCATTCGAAATTCATTGGGTCCTTTAGGGATTGTGCCTAAATTTGTGAATTTTTCTTCTTATCATTTAATAACTCATAATCAGATCTTGGTAAAAAAATATTTGCTACTTGACAATTTAAAACAGACTTTCCAAGGACTTAAATATTATTTAATGGACGAAACTGGGAGAATTTATAATCCCAATCTAGGAAGTCACATCATTTTGAATCCATTAAATTTGAATTGGTTTTTTCTCCAGCACGATTATTGTGAAGAGACAGCGACAATAATTAACCTTGGACAATTTATTTGTGAAAATGTATGTATATCCAAATATGGACCCCGCCTCAAAGCGGGTCAGGTTCTAATTATTCGTGTTGGCTCTTTAGTAATAAGATCGGCCAAACCCTACTTGGCTACGCCAGGAGCAACCGTCCATGGACATTATGGTGAAACCCTTTCTGAAGGAGATACATTAGTTACATTTATCTATGAAAAATCGAGATCAGGTGATATAACGCAGGGTCTTCCAAAAGTGGAACAGGTTTTAGAAGTGCGCTCGCTTGATTCAATATCAATGAACCTAGAAAAAAGGGTTGAAGGTTGGAACGAACGTATAACAAGAATTCTTGGAAGTCCTTGGGGGTTTTTGATTGGCGCAGAGTTAACCATAGCACAAAGTCGTATCTCTTTGGTTAATAAGATTCAAAAAGTTTATCGATCCCAGGGGGTGCAAATCCACAATAGGCATATCGAGATTATTGTGCGTCAAATAACATCAAAAGTTTTGGTTTCGGAAGATGGAATGTCTAATGTTTTTTCACCCGGAGAACTTATTGGATTGTTGCGAGCGGAACGAACGGGACGAGCTTTGGAAGAAGCGATCTGTTATAGAGCCGTCTTATTGGGAATAACGAGGGCGTCTCTGAATACTCAAAGTTTCATATCCGAGGCGAGTTTTCAAGAAACTGCTCGAGTTTTAGCAAAAGCCGCTCTACGAGGTCGTATCGATTGGTTGAAAGGTCTGAAAGAGAACGTTGTTCTGGGGGGGATGATACCTGTTGGTACCGGATTCAAAGGATTAGTGTATCATTCAAGGCAACACAGCAATATCCCTTTTGAACTAAAAAAGAATAACCTATTCCGAGGGGGGTTTAGAGATATTTTGTTCCAACACAAAGAATTATTTGATTCTTACATCCCAAAGAATATCCACGATCCATCAGAACAATTATTTACGGGATTTAATGATTCCTAAGAGCGGATTAATCCTTTTAACTTAACTTTAAACTATCTGGTCTAAAGATAATAGTGAATAGAAAGGAATTTATGGCTTGGCCCGTGTATCAACGGCCAATCTCTGGTAAAAGGTTCCATCGGAACAATTCTTTATTTAGTATTTAGGGTATCTCATCTCTTAAAAAAAAGGGAAGCGTGGGGAGAAATGACAAAAAGATATTGGAACATTAATTTGGAAGAGATGATGGAAGCAGGAGTTCATTTTGGTCATGGTACTAGGAAATGGAATCCTAGAATGGCACCTTACATCTCTGCAAAGCGTAAAGGTATTCATATTACAAATCTTACTAGAACTGCTCGCTTTTTATCAGAAGCTTGTGATTTAGTTTTTGATGCAGCAAGTAAAGGAAAGCAATTCTTAATAGTTGGTACTAAAAATAAAGCAGTTGATTCAGTAGCATCGGCTGCAATAAGGGCTCGGTGTCATTATGTTAATAAAAAATGGCTCGGTGGCATGTCAACGAATTGGTCCACTACAGAAACGAGACTTCATAAGTTCAGGGATTTGAGAGCGGAACAAAAGAAGGGAAGACTCAACCGCCTTCCGAAACGAGATGCAGCAATGTTGAAGAGACAATTATATCACTTGCAAACATATCTGGGTGGGATCAAATATATGACGGGGTTACCTGATATTGTAATCATCGTTGATCAGCAAGAAGAATATACGGCTCTTCGAGAATGTGTAACTTTGGGAATTCCAACGATTTGTTTAATCGATACAAATTGTGACCCGGATCTCGCAGATATTTCGATTCCAGCCAATGATGACGCTATAGCTTCAATCCGATTAATCCTTAACAAATTAGTATTCGCCATTTGTGAGGGCCGTTCTAGCTATATCCCAAATCGTTGATTAATAATAAGATAAGTCAATTACTTCGAGAACTCCATAGATTTTTTGAATCGGTTACTATATTCTGAATACCAAAAAAGAGATAAAAAAGCTGGGGATATTATGTGATTACTTGATATCCGAAAAATATGATTCAAGTAGACGAGTTGAGAAAGAGATAGTGGAATCAAAATAATTCCTTTTTTAGTTCTATTTCTGCCAGAGGACAATATGAATGTGCTACCATGTTCCGTCAACACATTAAAAGGGCTATACGATATATCCGGTGTGGAAGTAGGCCAACATTTCTATTGGCAAATAGGTGGTTTCCAAGTCCATGCCCAAGTCCTTATTACGTCATGGGTCGTAATTGCTATCTTATTAGGTTCAGCTGCTATAGCTGTTCGGAACCCACAAACTATTCCGACCAATGGTCAGAATTTCTTCGAATATGTCCTTGAATTCATTCGAGACTTGAGCAAAACTCAGATTGGAGAAGAGTATGGTCCTTGGGTTCCCTTTATTGGAACTATGTTCCTATTTATTTTTGTTTCTAACTGGTCAGGGGCTCTTTTACCTCGGAAAATAATACAGTTACCTCATGGGGAGTTAGCCGCACCTACGAATGATATAAATACTACCGTTGCTTTAGCTTTACTCACGTCCGTGGCATATTTCTATGCGGGTCTTACCAAAAAAGGGTTGGGTTATTTCGGTAAATACATTCAACCAACTCCAATCCTTTTACCAATTAACATCCTAGAAGATTTCACAAAACCCTTATCACTAAGTTTTCGGCTTTTCGGGAATATATTGGCTGATGAATTAGTAGTTGTTGTTCTTGTTTCTTTAGTACCTTCAGTGGTTCCTATACCTGTCATGTTTCTTGGATTATTTACAAGCGGGATTCAAGCTCTTATTTTTGCAACTTTAGCCGCGGCTTATATAGGCGAATCCATGGAGGGTCATCATTAACTAGCTTTTCTGATTGATATTCGGGAATTTAAAATAAAGGAAAGAGATCTAAAAGATCTTTTTCCTAAGATTCTTGGCCGATTGATGTCATACCCCCACTTCTATTTGTTCATTCAATTACAATATTAGAATTATATTAGGGTTCATAATTTGAATCCAAATTGTTATGCTATCTAACTTTGATTGTGATTAAACAAAAAACGATGTTTCTATAGAACGATGGATTGGCATTTAAATTTTTTTAATTCAAGGATTGTCCAAAATTCGAATTAATTCCATGCAATTTCATCAACCAAATCCTGATATTGTATTGATATGTAATGATTCGGGCTAATGATAATGAACCAACCAACCCGCCCATTTGGATTCATACGGGATAATGATAACTAAAGGGCAAAGAGGAAGTGACAAATGGGCTTCATAAAAAATAGGTTAGGGGATCGACTTAGGTATATGTAATGGCTATAAACCTATTGTTGTGTATGTTTTTTCTAGAATTCGAATGCATATAGGATGAGAATTCAATAGTTGGTTTACACTATGGAAGAAACATATGTATATGTGATATTAGATATTGACTAGTTATATATGAACTATCCATAGATCTTATTTCCTTTACGATCCCACTCTGAATTTCGATGAGGATTCCAATAGAAGTCCTTCCATTTCGTCTGTGACGAATGAATAAACACATGAAACCAAGAGCATATAGTATAGAAGAGAAAAATAACGAAGAATTGAAAGAATGCTTTGGAACTAAGAAATGGAAGAGCTTTATGGATTGCTAATTGATAAAGACTCGATGGATGGGAACTAAAAACGAGAAATCGAAGTAGTTCTGACGATTCAATAATATAATTACTTCAATTGGATATATGTTAGTAATGGAATCATAAGGCATTATTTATTGGTTGATTGTATCATTAACCATTTATTTATTTTGGTGCGAGGAGCTTACCATGAATCCACTGATTTCTGCCGCTTCCGTTATTGCTGCTGGATTGGCCGTAGGGCTTGCTTCTATTGGACCTGGAGTTGGTCAAGGTACTGCTGCGGGACAAGCCGTAGAAGGTATTGCGAGACAACCAGAGGCGGAGGGTAAAATACGAGGTACTTTATTGCTGAGTCTGGCTTTTATGGAAGCTTTAACAATTTATGGCTTGGTTGTGGCATTAGCACTTTTATTTGCGAATCCTTTTGTTTAATCCTAAGAATTTGAAAGTTTTTTTCTCCATTTTATTGCCCTGGATTTCCTACCTGCTTTTTTGAATTCTATCAAGATTTTACTCTTACAATCACTTTTTTTTGAGACAATATCCGTGGGAAGGACTGATTTGAGGATGAGGAATTAGCAGACCTACTCGCTTTCTTCCTTCCCGTTCTTAGTCCAACGAAACCCTTTTTTTTTAGAAAGCGTTGCAAAAGATGAGGTATTTCACGACTGACATGAGATCTGGACCTAATTCTAATAAGTGTGTTTTTGAGTGGGAACCTCAAATGAAATAAAAAAAATGCAAAATGGAATAATAAAATCTATGTAAAAAAAAAGGAAATCAAAAATTAATCAAACAATAAAAAAAGGGACGAATTGATACAAACTCTGTTTTATTTTGTTAGTCCTATCTATAAGAGGAGATCATATGAAAAATGTAACCGATTCTTTCGTTTCTTTGGGTCACTGGCCATCCGCCGGGAGTTTCGGGTTTAATACCGATATTTTAGCAACAAATCCAATAAATCTAAGTGTAGTACTTGGCGTATTGATCTTTTTTGGAAAGGGAGTGTGTGCGGGTTGTTTATTTCAAGAATAGGCTGGATCTAACCAGCTGCACTTTCTTTTTTCTTTAGAACTAAACTAAGTAAATGAAGGGTGCACGATCTCGCGAATTACTTCTGAAAAAGTAAAGAAATCATATGTAAGAACCATAGCATTTCGCGACTCATTGGTAAAGTAAATACACTTTGATTCTCTATCAACCAATAATGTGGAACTATTAACATGGTTAAAGCTAAACCGTTTGAAGTCTAGGCGCTACATGGTACTCTTTCTACCACTATGTTAGTATGGAAATGGTTTCAAAAAAAGTTGGCAATTTATTCGATATAGAACACTCATATCGATAAAACGATTTGAACCTGTTACTGGAAAAAGGAAGGATCCCTTTTTTCAATGCCGAATCGACGACCTATGTATTAAAGTAAGAAGCATTTTTTGGATTTTCAGAAAAAAATATAAACAACTTTGCCGATAATTACAGATTTTTGTCTGGTCGGAAGAGTCCTCCAAATATTATGGTCGTGGATCAATGATCCGTTTTGATATTTTGGAATACGAACAGAGAAGAGAGGATAGGCTCATTACATAAAAAATATGGAATCCCCTATAAGTAACTGAGCGTGAGAGCCAAATGAATCGAAAGATTCATGTTTGGTTCGGGAAGAGATCGTGGAAGTTTTGAAATGAATGGGAAGAGAATCTACTTTCATTAAGTGATTTATTAGATAATCGAAAACAGAGGATCTTGAGTACTATTCGAAATTCAGAAGAATTACGTGGAGGGGCCATTGAACAGCTGGAGAAAGCCAGGGCTCGCTTACGAAAAGTGGAAATGGAAGCCGATCAGTTTCGAGTGAATGGATATTCTGAGATAGAACGAGAAAAATCAAATTTGATTAATTCAACTTATAAGAATTTGGTACAATTAGAAA
Organism: Papaver californicum; assembly: GCA_023531435.1. Classification (NCBI taxonomy): domain Eukaryota; kingdom Viridiplantae; phylum Streptophyta; class Magnoliopsida; order Ranunculales; family Papaveraceae; genus Papaver; species Papaver californicum. Next base: position 69,307 of record JAJJMC010013448.1, read on the forward strand.
ATTACAAAAACGAAACCATTCAGTTTGAACAACAAAAAGCGATTAATCAAGTCCGACAACGAGTTTTCCAACAAGCCTTACAAGGAGCTCTAGGAACTCTGAATAGTTGTTTGAACAGCGAGTTACATTTACGCACCATCAATGCTAATATTGGCATGTTTGGGGCGATGAAAGAAATAACCGATTAGTCTTTTGTACTGCAGGCATTATTTTTTTCCTTTGCTTTTAAAAAAGAATTAAGAAAGACTCATGGCAACCATTAGAGCCGACGAAATTAGTACTATTATCCGTGAACGTATTGAACAATATAATAGAGAAGTAAAGGTTGTGAATACCGGCACCGTACTTCAAGTAGGCGACGGTATAGCTCGTATTCATGGTCTTGATGAAGTAATGGCAGGAGAATTAGTAGAATTTGAAGAAGGTACAATAGGCATTGCTCTTAATTTGGAATCAAATAATGTTGGTGTTGTATTAATGGGTGACGGTTTAATGATACAAGAGGGAAGTTCTGTAAAAGCAACGGGAAGAATTGCTCAGATACCTGTGAGCGAAGCTTATTTGGGTCGTGTTGTAAATGCTCTGGCTAAACCTATTGATGGTAGGGGTGAAATTTCATCTTCTGAATCCCGGTTAATTGAATCTCCCGCTCCAGGTATTATTTCAAGACGTTCTGTATATGAGCCTCTTCAAACGGGACTTATTGCTATTGATTCAATGATCCCTGTAGGGCGCGGTCAGCGAGAATTAATTATTGGGGACAGGCAGACCGGTAAAACAGCAGTAGCCACGGATACAGTTCTGAATCAAAAAGGGCAAAATGTAGTATGTGTTTATGTAGCTATTGGTCAAAAAGCATCTTCTGTAGCTCAGGTAGTGACTACTTTCCAGGAACGGGGGGCAATGGATTATACTATTGTGGTAGCCGAAATGGCAGACTCACCTGCTACATTACAATACCTCGCCCCTTATACAGGAGCGGCTCTGGCTGAATATTTTATGTACCGTGAACGACATACTTCAATCATTTATGATGATCCCTCCAAACAAGCACAAGCTTATCGTCAAATGTCTCTTCTATTACGGAGACCTCCAGGCCGCGAAGCTTATCCAGGAGATGTTTTTTATTTGCATTCACGCCTTTTGGAAAGAGCCGCTAAATTAAGTACTCTTTTAGGTGAAGGAAGTATGACTGCTTTACCAATAGTAGAGACTCAATCTGGGGATGTTTCGGCTTATATCCCTACCAACGTAATTTCCATTACAGATGGACAAATATTCTTATCCGCCGATCTATTCAATGCCGGAATCCGACCTGCTATAAATGTGGGGATTTCTGTTTCCAGAGTAGGATCTGCGGCGCAAATTAAAGCCATGAAACAAGTAGCTGGCAAATTAAAATTAGAGCTGGCTCAATTCGCAGAGTTAGAAGCCTTTGCACAATTTGCTTCTGATCTCGATAAAGCAACTCAGTATCAATTGGCAAGAGGTCAACGATTACGTGAATTGCTCAAACAAGCCCAATCGGCCCCTCTCACCGTGGAAGAACAGGTAATGACTATTTATACCGGAACGAATGGGTATCTTGATTCGTTAGAAATAGATCAGGTAAAGAAATTCCTCGTTCAATTACGTACTTACTTAAAAACGAATAAACCTCAATTGCAAGAAATCATATCTTCTACCAAGAAATTTCCGGAGGAAGCAGAAGTTCTTTTGAAGGAAGCTATTAAGGAACAGATAGAACGGTTTCTACTTCAGGAACAAGCATAAAGAAGTTGATTACTCTTAGTAAATCGTCGAGAAACGTTTCTTATTTAAATCATTCCAAATATCTTTCTTGACATAAAAAGATAAAAAAATAGATGGAAATAAATTGCGTCCAATAGGATTTGAACCTATACCAAAGGTTTAGAAGACCTCTGTCCTATCCATTAGACAATGGACGCCTTTTCATTCCGTATTTTCTCTTTCTCGTTTTCCTTTACTATCTTCCTATTTGTAAAAAAGGAACCAGGTTCTTTTGTGAAAAAATTGAGGGAATAAATATGCTTATTTACTTTAATGATGCGTATATCAGAATTAAAATGGAGCGGGTAGCGGGAATCGAACCCGCATCGTTAGCTTGGAAGGCTAGGGGTTATAGTCGACGTCGATTCAGCCTTTCTTTTTGACGTCTCTAATTCAAAACCGAACATGAAACTTTGGTTTCATTCGGCTCCTTTATGGAAAATGGATAGATTCCAAAATCTAAGTTGTAAAAAAAATTTTGACCCATAACACCTATGTTAGCTTTTTTGTCTGAATGCATTCAAAACAACTCGCTTTATAGATGATCCCTCTAGAAGGGGGTAATTCTAACAAATACTTCTAGTTATTTCGTTCTCTATTTCTACTGTGCGAATCCTGAGGAAAAGAGTTGTGTTTCCACCGAGCTGAAACAATATGTTGATGGCCCTAGTAAAACAAAGTCATCATTTAATAGCTATTTCGCTTCAATTTCCCTTCTACAAAGAAAAAAAGGAAGATCTAGTTACGATTGAAATACACTTTTTTCTTCATCCATGGACCCTTTATTCATACTCATTTAATTGGAAGTTTTGATCCAACTAAAAAAAATTATGCTTCGCAATTCCATAATCCAATTTTCCATTTTAAATTGACCCTTGGATACAAATCACGAGAATGTATATTCTTCCTCAAATCTGTCATTGAGAGGTAAAGGATAAAATCCTTTTAAGAAAGAAAGTTTTTGATCGGAATACAAATTAACCGAAAGACCCCTTAACTATTTAAGGGATTAATAGAACGAATCACACTTTTACCACTAAACTATACCCGCTACAATTGATTATTGTATATGAATGGAATCTTTGTCGAACAAGGGAATCCTACATAATCAAGATAGGATCAGAATAGAATTATTAAATTGGAGCGTTGACGCTTTTTGTCGGGAGAACTTGATGAGGTAGGAAAAGAAGTCTTATTAAACAAAAGGGTTATATCTTTTTATTTTGCTGGGCTGGGGGGTTCTTTAAAGAAAGAGCCACTGAAGTCACAAAAAATTGTGTAAGAATCCGTAGCTCCGTTTTTTCAACCCTCCAATCCTTTAGAAGAAAATACAAAATTTTCTCAAAAAAGAGAGAAAGTTTGACTCTTTCATTTTTTGAAAATACCCTTTCCCTATTTATTTTATTCATATTCCGCCGGTAAATTTTAGGAATTCGAGCCAATCAACTGGATCTAGTATAAAAACCCGGAGTCTTTTTTATGGACTCAACTCAAGTCTTCAAATAAAGACTGCCCTTGAAGAAATAACGAAATTAGAGTTATAATATTAAGAAATAGGATAGGTCCCTCTTTTTCCAAATTGATAAAAAAAGCAAAGACACTTCTATCCTATACCATAAGATTGGAAATAGTCTTACGTGTTCCTGTCGTTGTTGTTTCAATAACAAGTATTTTTGTTTTCAAATCAGAGAAATGAGTTGATCCATCATTCATTGCGTTGGAATAAAGTAAGAAATGGCCCGGCTAGGTACTGACCAGGCCGGGGAATAAAAGGAGCTTTCGGCTAAAAAAGGGGGGATATTTTTTTTCTTTCTATGGAAGATATACCCATTATCGAAATGAAATTCGAGTTGGATTGCTAATCCAATTTGTATCTATCTTATCTATCTATAGAATAAAGTGAAAGAAAAAATAAAGACTTTTTGGCTTCAAGCGTAACCGTAACATAGTAATTTTTTCAATTTGGAGAGATGGCTGAGTGGACTAAAGCGGCGGATTGCTAATCCGTTGTACGATTTATTTGTACCGAGGGTTCGAATCCCTCTCTTTCCGTTTCCTCCGATGACTTTCTTTTTTTTGCATTCAAAAAAAGATCGAGACCTTTTCATTGCATTTTATCTTATTTTCTCATAGTTAAATGTCTGGAATAAAAAAAAAAAGAAAATGAATAAACCAACAAGCAAGAAAAAAGCTTTTTCCTCTTTTTTATTCCTCACGTCCAGGATTACGTCCTGGATCATTAGATAGGAATCCGAAGATAAAAAGAGAAACAAAGAATATCACTACTGTGTAAACAAAGAGTTTGAGAGTAAGCATTACACAATCTCCAAGATCATTTTTGTAAAAAAAGGGAATAGACTATCCTTTTTTATACCACATATCCTCTTTTTACACCAAGAAACGAAGTAGTTTCTCGAAAAGAAAGTAATTTTTCGAAATTCGTTTGTAATAAGATTCTTTCGTTACGGAAACGCTTTTTTATGACACAATTCTATATTATATTGTGGGGGACCCTAAATTGAATAGGGCCCTTGAAGTAGAAGGTCAAGTTGGGGAGGTGATCAAGATTTCTCGCAATTATCCAAGAATTCAAATGTTTGGATCGAGGGTTCAGAATATAAGACTTAGCTGATCTTATTAATTGTTAGACTCTTTTTTTATCAAAAAATCATACATGTTTGTAGGACAGTAGTAAAAAAATATCATCGAAAACTTACAGCAGCTTGCCAAACAAGGGCTAAGAGAAGAAAGAGCACAGGTATTACTGGCATAACATCTACAATTGGATTAAAAAAAGCATAAGCCTCGGGCAATTTGGCGAAGAAAAAACTACTCGAATGAAGGGCAGAATTAAGACAGATACAGATCAAACTAAAGATATTAAGCATAACAAACATTTCCTTCTTGGAGATAATTGTATTTTGATTGAGTCATTGATATTAAGGAAAAAAAGGAAGAAAGTAAGGTAGATTCAAATTCTTCTTTTTTTTTACTTGCTCAATCACAAATCCTTCAATTCTCAACCGAGAACAGAAGGAGTCATACTTTCATACAATATCTTAATTGAATTCTATTTAATGATCAATAAATTAAGTTAAATTCTACAACTATATGCATTAAATCCTAGCAACAATCTACTCTATTCCATAGAGATTTGGGTGGGAATTGACGAATAAACAATACGGATATTAGTGTTTATTGGTGTCAAATATAAATATAAATGGGGCGTGGCCAAGCGGTAAGGCAACGGGTTTTGGTCCCGCGACTCGGAGGTTCGAATCCTTCCGTCCCAGAGCAGTCCAATTAGGTTCAAAGTGTAATGTTGAATAAAATCGAATCTTTTTTTCTGAGTTCTACTGATTCTTTTCTGAATCATATCTTACCCTTTTTCTCGCAAAACAACCCAGGGCAAATGACATGCCGATAGAGCGAGATCTATTTCCTATCCTACCTGGCCAGGAAATAGCTCAATAGTTGAATTCAAAAATGAGATGGGCTCTTCCGCGTCTGCCTGTTCCATCGATATTCCTAGTTGCTTAGAAAGACTTTATGGTCTATATCCATAAAAAAAAAAAGAACGCATTCAAAGTGAAAATGCGAAAAAGCTCTACCTTACCCCCCTATCACTAAAGTAAATAGTGGAGTCCAGTTATTAGTTATTAATTCTCTGTGGATCTTGGAAGTCTAAACTAAACAAGAAGGGGCTCTTGGGACTAATTGAATTTTCATTCCATCACCGAGATAATGATTCATTCAAAATAGATGGGTGATTGAGTCGGAAATGAGATATCTATTAAACCTTTTTAACTACAGGCTATGATCTGATTACTAAATCCTTTAATTGATTTCACGATCAAATAATCAAAATTCTATTGAAATAGAAAATTTGAAAAACGAAACGCTTTTCATGATGTTTTATCAATCTTTGGTTCTCGAAGAGATGTGAGATTTGTTAACTTTAATTCTATCAACTCATTTCTGGCCTTTCCAGTTCATTGGACTCGTTTCTTTGGTTAATACTTAATATTCATTTTGTTCCGGTATTAGAAATATAATGAAAGACCCTTCTTTTTTTTAGTTAGGTGTTTTGTTTTTAGCTTAGTTGTTCGAGAAAGGTTGAATCTTTCATGATTGATGGTCTTGAACAATCTGTTCTGTTGAAGATGCAGATTAAAGAAAAGCGTTTTTTTCTTCATTTTCTTTATTAATTCTTTTGCTCATAGAATAAAAGATAGGGTTAATTAAATTGAATCCTTTGCGGAGACTTCTCCAGAAAAAAGGACCTTTCCATATAGAAAAAGAAAGTATGAAAGTATAGATTACTATGTACCGATTGAACTAATGACTATTCATGATTCCATATTGAATCAATTCCATACCGGCTCCAAACTAGAGGAAAGTTATGGTAAAACTTCGTTTAAAACGATGTGGTAGAAAGCAACGTGCGACTTGAAGGACATGATCGGTTGTGGATTCTTACATCCACCATTTTATATAGGAATGAAGGTGCTCTTGGCTCGACATAGTTTGTTCTGTTCCACTAGAACAATCCCTTTTTGCTGGGTTGTAAATAGTACATGATGGAGCTCGAGTAGAAAGTATTGATTCATTTCTCAGGGGCAAGGGTCTAGGGTTAGTGTCAATCAATAAGTCGGAACAACTTCGTAAGTATATCTTCAATATAGAAATAGAAAGGATCCAATTCGAGCAAACGTTTCAAAAAAAGGAAATTCTTTTCTTGGAATTGTCAAAAAACGAAACTATTTTGATCAAAACAAAAGTGTATCGCATGGGAATCAATCCTTCATCTGATTCTTCGATAGAAAGAAATCACAAAAGGTATGTTGCTGCCGTTTTGAAAGATTAAATATCACCGAAGTAATGTCTAAACCCAATGATTCAAAGCAACGATAAAGGATCCCGGAACAAGAAAACACCATTTTCTGTTGTCTCAACAATAGGTTCGGTCAGGGCGAGGAATAAAAAATGGACTCTAAACAAGACAAAGCAAGGGGGTTAGAGACAGCTCAATAAATAAAATGCCTAAGCTTAAGGATTTTCCTTTGAGCTCTTTGATAATTATACAACTTGAGTTATGAGTACGAATGTTTTTTCTTTTCTGCGGGAAGGAAGAAAAAAAGGAATTCAAAAAAAGTCTAATGGATTTTATTATTTTCTCAATCTATTTGGAACTATATACATAAATTCAAATCATTCTTTCTCGAGCCGTACGAGGAGAAAACCTCCTATACGTTTCTAGGGGGGGCGTTGTTCATCTACATCTATCCCAATGAGCCATCTATCGAATCGTTGCAATTGATGTTCGATCCCGAAGAGAAGGAAGAGATCTTCGAAAAGTGGGTTTTTACGATCCGATAAAGAATCAAACTTATTCAAACGTTCCCGCTATTCTCTATTTCCTTGAAAAAGGCGCTCAACCCACAGGAACCGTTCATGATATTTCAAAGAAGGCAGAGGTGTTTAAGGAACTTCTTCCCGGTAATCAAACGAACTTTAAATAATGAACAAAGATAAAGAAAGTGAGGGTTCCATAATGTGAACTTCCTGGAATTTCTTCTTTTTTCACTCTTTTTTTTTTGTTCTATTTATACGAATTTACTATTAGATTGCTTTCATATAATCCCATATTATCGATTCTCGAATATTATCGATTCTCGAAATAATGAAATATTTTTTCTTGATATGGTTTGGTTTTTGTTAGGATGACACCAAGAAAAGGGGGTTAAGCTTGCTTATTGTCCCTTTTGTTATATTCGGGTTTTGTCTTTTTTTCTTTATGTTTTCAACGTTCATATTGACAATAGTGTATTGAACAAATATAATTGGATCGTGGATAAATGGATCTATTTATCCACGTCCCATAAGTTTTGTTTTTTACTTCAAAAAAAGTGCTCGTTAGATTTGCTGTAACACAAGAGGACCCTTTTTTATGAAAAAATAGACAAATAAAGGAGAATCTCTCTTTTTTTATCTGGGAATTTCTTCTATTTTCATATGATTTGTTCATTTTTATATTCCGAATCGGTCCTAAAAACCTTTTGTCGATTTGTTGCTAGTTTAATCCTTTGATGTGGCCGTTCAATCTAATCTATTTCTTTTTTTATTTCGATCATATCTACACACCATAATTACATTATTTGGGTTGCTAACTCAACGGTAGAGTACTCGGCTTTTAAGTGCGGCTAGATTCTTTTACACATTTGGATGAAGCAACGGATTCGTCCATACCATTGGTAAAGTTTGTAAG
>JAJJMC010013472.1:0-22746 GCA_023531435.1 Papaver californicum
AGGCCACATCGCATATATATGTGCATTACCGCTCATGCACATTCAAGCTTTATCGCTTAAGCTATAAACATATTGATGCTTATGCATCGAGCATGCCCCAACGTATAGGACACATCACATATATATGTGCATTACCGCTCATACACATTCAAGCTTTATCGTTTAAGCTATAAACATATTGATGCTTATGCATCAAGTATGCTCCAACGTATAGGCCACATCACATATATATGTGAATTACCGCTCATGCACATTCAAGCAAAGCTCCCTCGCTATATATGTTTTATTGGCATTTTTATAAATAAATAATAGAAAGGGAAGTGACATCCATCGACTGCACTTTAGGCAAAAACGCCAACTGGTTGGTGCCTCTAGGAAAAAACGTCAACTGGTTGGCGCCTCCAAGCAAATCCGCTAACTGATTGGCGCCTCTAGGCTAATCCGATAACTGGTTGGCGCCTCTAAGCAAATCCGTTAACTGGTTGGTGCCTCTAGACTAATCTGCTAACTGGTTGGCATATCTAAGGCTACTTCGCTTCCTAGTTAACATAACTAAGCATCATCGATTTCCAGCCAACACCTCCTCCCTATATATGTTTATTTGCATTTATACAAGTGGATATAAGGAGGATATGCGGCGTTTTTCTACTACACTTTCTAGTGATGCATTCTCGGGCATGCATCACGGTATAATAGTGTATTAGCACTATGATGCACTATCTGGTACTCCACATAGGGTCAGTGATGCATTCTCAATCATACATCACGACGTAATGGTGCATTAGCACTATGATGCGCACTCGGATGCCCAACATTGGTTCACTGATGCATTCTCAATCATGCATCACGACATAATAGTGCATTAGCACTATAATGCATTCTCGGTACGCAACATTGGCTTAGTGATGCATTCTCAATCATACATAATAGTGCACTAGCACTATAATGCATTCTCGGTACGCAACATTGGATTAGTGATGCATTCTCAATCATGCATCACGACATAATAGTGCATTAGCACTATAATGCATTCTCGGTACGCAACATTGGCTCAGTGATGCATTCTCAATCATGCATCACGGCATAATAGTGCATTAGCACTATGATGTATTCTCGGTACGTCACATTGGCTCAGTGATGCATTCTCAATCATGCGTCACGCGTAATAGGGCCTTAACACAATAATTCGAGGTCAAGGCATCCACACCCTAATGCATATCTGAGTAAGATTTATAAGCTTAGGATGAAGCTTCATCCCATGCCATGACGCATCCCTAAGTAAGCGTCATGTAAAAATTACGGGTGTTACAGTAACCTTCGGGAAAAGGGATCTTTTAAATTTCAAGCGGGTATGGAGGTTGGTGTTGATGGACCGAGAATGAGTCCTCCTTGCCATGGATTCATAGGACTCTCTATTGACATTCATGGGTGACAAGATCGAGTTGTTGGTACTTCCGTGGTGGTTGATCAGGAATGATATGAACTTCATCGCTCATTTATATCTTTAACGTTCCGGCGTCAGTGGTTGTTGTGAGGCTGGTCTTGGTTCGCTCCGTCAGGCAATGATGTTGTTCCAGGGAGAGTCCCTCCGCCAGAGTATCGATATAAGAGAATACCTCCTTCTGAGTAGTGGCCATGTCCACCTGAGTTCTGGCGAGGACTTCTTGTCTCTTCATCAGATCGACTATATTGAATGGAGTACGAGTATTATCGGTGTCTTCAGCAGTTTTGTTACCGAGAGGAGGTATAATAGTAGAATTGGTACGGGGAGGTTCAGTAGTAATAGGGGTGTTTTCAGAATCACCACCACTAGTACTACCTGAACCAACAATAGGAGTTGTAATCGCTCCAGAACTAAGATCCGCTATTTTTGAAATAACTAAAAATTGGCTTTTATAATCGAGAGGTTGATCTCCCGCTGTGGTCTCCAATTGTTTTAGGGTGAAAAAAAATATACTGCAAAGTGGTACTTTCAAGTAGGTTCGAGAGATCAATCTCGAACAGGACGATCCTAAACCAAGAAATGGTCGTTCACGTCTTGCTTCGATTACAAAGATGAAAATGATACAGTAGGTCTTAGACGAGGGAAGCAAAGAAGGTTGATAAATACCAGTAGCGTGTGAAGAAGAATGGATTATCCGTTGAGGAATTGCTAATTCGGTAAGTTTTGTTTTCTTTATACTGATTGTGTGGTCGTCTCGTTCTGTCTTGTTTCTAATAGATGATAATCATTTATTTATAGTTTGAAGAAGACACATTGATATTCTCGTAAGTTGTGGAAGTTATGGAGAGATGAAAAAGTGATGATTATAGTGGGGTGGTTCCCGGAAAGTAAGGAAAACCTGTCTGACTACTACTTTTCATCCTCTCAATTGCTCTGTAACCGCCAGACCAATACCTCAATGAGAATCACCCCATGTTATATTTGATATCTCGTGGAAATAGTGAAGTTATAAACCACCATGGTTTTGATTAAGTCAAGTCAAGTCAAATGACTTGCTAAGTCAGTGAGGTAAGTTGTGTGACTCACTTGATTGATAGCCATACTGATTAGTGTCGAGTCTAGAAATTCTAGTGGTCATGTTCTTGTTTGAAAGTAACATGACATATAAAATGGATAAGTATTAGGTTAGAAACGACTTATCGTAATTTTGAGAGGCCTTTGAGACCTGCTAGAATTCATATAAAACTCAATGTATGATCTATATTGAGAAGAAAAGCGTATTTCTAAGGAAAGTAACTAGCAAGACCAACACTAGCTACTTAGCGCATATAATAATATGTTAATTCTTTTAGTACAAAAGGCTAATGTGATAATATTTCAGGAATAAAACCAATATGCATAACTTCTAGTAAATATCAATTGTAGTAGGGCTAGAAAGCTAGTACCAAGAAGGTTTGGAGTTAGCACTTAAATTTTATAGTTAGCACTGAGATTTGAGCATTAATGTACTTGTGGCTAAGTTGCTAAATATGAATGTGTTAGGCAAAGATGCGTACTAGCCATGGTTGTTATCCAGAGACGTGATTGGCATAGCTAGAGGTGCATAAGAGCCAAGGGTATTGGAGTTGGTAGGCGATGCATAAGAGCTATGGCTAAGGCGCCAAGAAGCTAGCTAGGAATAAAATGGCCTTGGAGGCACATCGGCTTTGACGCTGAGAATGCAGGGGATGCGTGGAAGCTAAGGCATAGGGATCACGGCTAAGCAAGGGAGTCAAAGCCAATCAAGGGCGTCACGATCCAAGGGCGTCGCGAGCTAGGCAGGGGCGTCACGGAGCCAAGCATGGGAATCACAGAGCCAAGCATGGGTGTCACGAAGCAAGCATGGGCGTCACGGAACAAAGGCATCAAGGAGCTAGCCAAGGACGCAGATGAGCTAGGGTAGTGGCTTTGGGGCGCATAGGCCTTGTGATGCGCTTGGCCACTAGGGTTAGTGCATTTGGCGCTTAGGGTTAGCACTTTGGTACTAGGGTTTAGATGCCAAGGTGGCAATACGTTGGCTAAGGCCTTATTAGGCTAAAATATGCCAGCTAAGACCATTTATGGTTAGTTAGCACTTCTCAGGCGCTAGATTTTAGCACCAGAAAAATTAGCGCTTTTAGCGTTAACGTGGCTAACTAGTGCCAATGCGGTGCTAAGCTAAATAGATGGTGCTATCGTGACGCTAATATGAGAAAAGACTAGGGTTAGCCTAGCTCAGGGGTTCAATAGATATTTATGGCATTGTTTCTTGGTCGTGGTGTATCCGAAAGAAGTAGCGCATTTATTTGTGGCTTATATTTAAGCAAAGTGCTAAAGTAGCATATTTGAGCTCAAGAGAACAGTTAGAGAAGCATTCGTTGCGAACGAAGCATTAAGCTATAATATATTCAAGGGTTCAAGCATTTAGCTATTTCCGAGTTTATTGGATGTTGTTAGAACATCAATGCTCATTCGAGGCAAGTTCAAGGAATTCAACCGTGGAATTTATACGACTTGAGACTATTTCGATTTGGGAATAAATACTATGAGTATTGAGGAGGCTGCAAGGCCAATTTAGAATGTTTAGAGAGAACTTGTACTCTTAATTCGCTTTGCGGAATATATGTAGAGACACAAGATTCTTTATTAAGCATATGCGCATTAATACACACATATATATATATATATATATATATGTTTTTGCTGCTTAACAGAGAGTAATTTTACGATTCTAGCCCTTGTTAAAAACTCACCATCTGCAGGGGGTACCTCCAAGGACACTCCGATTCCTCAATGAGTAAGAGTTCTAAGCAGCTTTTTGTGGAGTGAAAAGGATTAGAAAATGTGTACCTTTCCAATTGGAATTATATCTCTATTTATAGGTTGTAGAGGAATTGTATCCAATCTGATATTCATCTGGATACATTTTGACTTTGTATCTAGACCAAATGCTCTCCAGGTTCATACTGGTCAAAAACAATTCCCTTTTTTTTTTGGAATCTGTAAATTCCAGGTTTGAATATTTACCTGGTCTTCCAAGTAACTGATTCCCCCTAGGGATCTGTAACTTCGAGGTTTGAATATGTACCTGGTCGTTTTTTGTATATAGGCTAGCAGATTAGGTTATTAACCTTTCATGGACTTAGACTTCAACCCATAAACCAATTAAATATTTCATTTAAGGTTAATGGGATGAAGATCTTATTAATCCCACTCCAAATTTATATGGTCCAAACAAAGAAGTTTCACATAAAAACACTGGCTGCTTTGGAAAGTTATGGAAGGTCTGCAACATGGGTGCAATTAATCTAGGCATTTGGGGCCCCTACTTGAGATAACAAATTGTGCCTCCTCTTTTGGATGATAAGTTTCACTTTTCTAAAAGTAATATATATTGATCTGACAATCATAACATTGCTATGCATGCTTCAATTTTTTTTTTTGCCATGTATAGACCCCAGTGAACCTTCTTATAAAAAGGTCGACAATGTTTAGATCTTGAAACCCAATTAAATTTGTCAAAGGTACAAATCTGAAGGAACCTTGGTTGTCACCACACGCCTTCTCTTTCCCTTTAAACCAAATCCTATACACATACCAAAAAACCAAATTTGTGCATTTATATCCACTAGGGACTTTCCAAATGTGTAAATTGAATGGGCAAACCATCATATTTGTTGGTTTCCACATCGCGACATAGTATCTGTCGCTGAGTTCTTATCTTAGTTGTTTAATTTTTCATCATCCAAGAGTCCCTATATAATTTATAATTTCGATCATGGTCTTTCATCTTGGTTTAATCCAACCACTATTTTTGATTTTAACAGTAATCACTTCTAATGTAATTCTTAATTTTAATTATATGTAATTTGATTTCAAAAGGAATAAGCAAACTTAATAATTTGATTGAATTAACTAAAATCTAAAAAGGCTTAGACAAATAAAGCTCCCACGTTGAACGGTGATGAAACTCTCGTTTCAGATTGGCCGAAATAAGCCTTTCAAGATGCGGCAATTCGGGTAAGGACACTTGGCAAAGTTTAATTGTGCAAATATTCTGGGGGTAAAGGAAACCAATTCTCCTATTGGCTTTTATGTTTAAAATTATTACACTTATTTTACACCCATACTTAATTGTATCGTATCAGCGTCGCCTATAGTGGATGGACAACACCTCCAGTCGATGATCTACGTTTAATCGTTTTTAATAATTTTATATTTTTAACTAGAAAAAAAATTGTGTTGGATAAAAAAACACTTTTTTTATGGTAAACCACACAATATTCCTAAACTTTATTTAATTCTTATTTATTATTTTATAACTAAAAAAACCGTGTTGAAAAAAAAACACTTTATTTATAGTAAACTATAAATATTTCTAATCTCTATTTAACTTTTAATTATTTTTTTAACTTTATTTAACTCTTAATTTTTTAATTCAACGTTATTAGACTATATTAGTTATGACAATTGTGTGTTTAGTAGGGAAGAAAAAAAATGATTAATCAATTTTTGAATCATTAATAATCGACGATCTTTTAGTTAAAAAAAAAGAAGAAGAAGAGCTGAATCAGTTTATAAACATAATTTGTGATGGAAATAAAAATAGATTAAAGTATTAAGTTTTAATAATAGGGATAATCTAGTAGTTTCATCCTTTTTAAACACTCCTTATCTTCTTATATAGATGGGAATAAAATTTAGTAAGCCTCAAACTAGCTATTAAAATATGATATATATTTTTCTTCGACCTTAATGATAAACGAGTCCAAAACTGCTCCCTCACAAAACTTTTTAATTCTGGTGGGCGAGCATTCACGTGGGACTCACTATTTACCATAATTTGATGATAAGACATAATCATTCTGTTTAAGACGATTTGTTTATGATTTTTCTTTCATTTTGATTTGAGGAGTTAATGGTGACCTTTTCTGATGAGACTGATTTTGTGTATAGTTTATAACGAGTGTTCATGTAGCATTTCAATCTTATCATTTAATATAATTTTAGAAATTATATTACAAGATACGAGATTTCAGGCCGGTTAATATGAGGATGGGAAAATTTATGTGGACGGGAAAATTTGTTTCTCTACTATGATAAAACTTGTAAATTTTAATAAAATAATATATTTAATTATGTTTCATGGGATCCTTAATAATAAAAAAATATGTTTAGATGTGTTTGGTCGATCCTTATAAAATTTTAGGTATTATAATATATTCAGTGAGACTCTTTATATAATAAAAACATATTAGAATAACTAAAAATTAGGAGAGAAGAATATAAAATTTCTAAAATAATAACCTAAAGACAGAGTCTTTATTGCTAGAGATAAAAACCGAGCGACAAAGTTATTATCGGGCGACAGAGTCTCTGTTGCAATGTGGAAACTGAAAAATATGCCAGTTTGCCCAACCGATTTTCACATTTTTCATGTGCATATTGGCTTAAAATGGGAAAATCAAGTTAGTTTCCCGTTGCATAGGATTTGACCTTAGCATGCCTAGTAACAGGCTTAGCTGTTAAATATTTAACTAATCGAATCTAAATATTAAATTGACGCTATTTGTAGGAATGGGCTAGGGGGTGAGAAAAACACCTAAATCCGTGGATTTTACTCGATCTAATCCATATTTTGACGGGTGGACACTCGATCCATCTCTCAGAGGATTGAATGCGGTTGAATTTTTAAAACTTGCGGTTTTCACGGAACGGATACGGGTAGAACATCACCTATCCGTTGGACACATGATCCTAAAGATAATATGTGTATATATATGAAGATAATTATAGGAAACTAGTAAATATATATATATATAGTTTCCTATTTATTAGCGCTTAGTCTTTTCTATTCAGAAAACTTTGTTCCCACTTCCCTCGTTGAGCGACTCTCTTCCTTGTTCTTTTTAGGGTTTTTTGTTTTTCCCACATTAAATCTTCATTTATTTCGTTATGCGTATGAAATTTACATGTTCTTCTCTTTAAATAACTACTTAAATTTCAGTAAATTTATATATTCTTCTCTATAAATAATTACTTAACTTTCAGTAATTCAACAAGACGTTAGTTACTTTTGTTATTTTATAGTACTTAAATTTCAGTAATCTAAATTTTAAAGTTATATTACTCTTCTTAAATATTTATCAATTTTATTTATGTCATATCCTTTTATCCGTTCATCCGTGGATGTTAAATTTATCAGGTAATGAACTGAACATGGATAAAAATCATACATCCGTCATTTAAATAGATTGACCCGGATAATACCAAATCCGCACCCATCCGCTCTATTGTTTACCCCTAGAATGGGCACGTAATTCGATTTCTCGTGGTTGGGACCCAGCCGAAAAAAGGCTTTCAAAAGAAGAAGAGAGGTTTGAGAGGGTTTTTCCCTCGGTGCATCGAATGAAAAACCGGGATAGAGGATAATAAGACAGACAACATGAGTTTCAGATAAAAAAAAGTCAAGTCCATCAAAGTATAACGCAGCCTGAAGTTTGGACAGTTAGTGAAGGTCTGCGACTTGGGTTCAATTGATCTAGCCATTTGGAACTTCTATGACTGACAATGCATGCACTCTCTCCACCCACTAGCTAGCTCGACCCACTACTTTTTGGCTTATATGATCCTCAGATTGATTGATTGATTAATTATTAAAAATAACATGATTATTATGTGATCCTGAGGCCTTCCGTATTTAGCTACTCTGGAATGATAATGTATTATAAGCACACTTTGTTAATCCTTAAATATATTTCTTTTAATTTCCCTTAATAATCCCAAGGCGGCTTGAAGCTTATAATAAGCCTTTTAGCGGTACAAATCCAAACAACTCAACTTATATAATTTAGATGGGCGACAAACTCCAATAAATCTCATTGGAAATCACATTAACTCCAATATCGCGCATTATATTTGTGAGTTTGCTTATAATCTACTGCCTTGTGTTGTGTGAGATGGTTTTCCCCTTCGATCAGACATCATTGACTTCTCAATGTTCTCATTGTACTCTTGTGTTATTTTCTTGAAGGCCGTTCTCGATCAAGATAACAATTTATCACTATGCTATCCCATGGCTACGTTAAGGGCCACATACTTCAAGTAGTGGCCCCTTTTCATTTTATAAAACGTATGATAAATTAGTTGTAATTGAAATTAATTTTTTCTAAAAATATAACCCTCCAAATTCTGGATAGCAGGGCCACTTATTAAAAAAAAAATATTACTTAGTTTTAATTTTTAACGTGTCAGAAAATAAAAAGGAGACACATACTTATAATATGTGATCCGATCACATCGTAGCCGGGACACCATACCACCACCACTACAAATGACTCCTATTTAGACCCAAAACCCCGTCACCCATACTATTACACGGTACCTAGATAATTTGTCACTATGCCACTATGAGTGACCAGCGATCACAGTTTCAACACGAGATCTTCAGTTTATGGAATACTAGATCGTGTGGCACATGCAATGTGCATATCGAAATTATCGGTTAATCCTTAAGTGTACTAAAATTATAAACTATTGTTGTATTTTTATTTTTATGTCCCCAGTTTTTACTTTTTATTTTTATTTATTAATTTTTGGAAGTGACTAAATACAACACCATTAAAATTAAATGCAACCTTTTAGTAAAATTATTAACCTTATTAATATATGGGTAAATAAAACTCACATCTATTATCTTCCTAATTATCATTCTGTTTTGGTTTTACCCTAGATAATGAAAACTCCAAAACTGATTCTCTCTTGTAGTCTTAATTGATAAATCATAACCTTAATTCCCGACCAATATTTGTACTAGTGATTTCTTCGTATTAGTTCTCTTTAGGAGTAAGTGGACAAGCATCCATTACTAGTTAGTTTGTAGGATCCATTACTAAGTTTGTAGGATCCATTACTAGTTAGTTTGTAGGGGAATGAAAGGAAAATTTGTGGAATTCAGTTTAGCCTTGATCAATACTTCTAGAGATTGTTAATTTTGTAGAAGTAATTATTAGTTGATCGTTTTATTTTTTTATTTTTCTTAACTCTTGGTAATATGCCTTAGAGATCGAATCTGATTAGGAATCGTTGATCGGTTAATGATTTTGGAATAAGTGATTGATTAATGATCAATATACGTATCTCATAGAATACATGATTACATATAAATTCTAAAGATCCCACATTGTTTTTTCATGCCAAACTTCATCACTGCAATTAATGTACTATGGTAAGTCAAGGCCTTAGTGATCAATGGCAGTTTTTGTGTCTGCAAAAATTGGTGTGTGGAGGAGACAAGAAGATAAATTAAGATGTGTTTTGTTTACCCACGTGAATAAGGTTATTAATATTTATAGAGGGTTATATTTAATTTTAGTATGGGTTGTATTTAGGCACCGTTAAATTTTTTAATACCGACCAATTTATTTGTATATTAGTTTAAGGAAAAGACAAAAACAACGGTATAATTGGGAGGGGAAAATGTTTAGTTTCACTAATCTCCTAGTTTATTATATGAAATAGGGGGAAAATTAGAGATTTGAGAAAATATAACATAAAATGTAATCGTACACTAAATTACATTGACGCCCTTTATTCATTAATTTTAAAAAATGAAACAAGGATAAATACTCCTACTATCTATGATCTTTACAAATATCTTATAGGACTTCACAAATACCCTTTAGGGCATAATTGAAATTTTTATTAAAAATATAATCTCAATAATCCTTTGTTTACCCATCCATTTTTTCTTTTTCTTCTTCATTTTTAATAACGCAGTAAAAAAATCTCCACCGCCTCAATCCCTCCCACCACCACCATCTTCATCGCTCCCATCACTATCACCACCATCATCTTCATCGCCTCCACCACAACCAGCACCAGTACCTCCTTCCTTAACTATAAAGTTCATGTCTTGTGCATTCATGAAAGAATTTTAAACCTAGAGAGAATCGAAATCGCGTAAGAGTGAGAGATATTTGTTCACTGCAAATTTTCAAATCTCACTACCATGGCAATCTTATCAAATATCTCCCATCTCAGAGAACAACAACATAGAGATCTTCGTAGAATCTTCATCAGATGCAGAAATTAAAAGTTCTTCTTTTTAATTGAAGCTCGTTTATCGCTGATTTTTTAATATCAGTTGAAAATTTAGGTAATGAAGAGATCTGATTTTAATTTTAATTTCTGGTAATTTCGGGTTAGATTTGAATTTTTGATTCATTGAATTTTAATTATTTATCCGATCGAGGAATAACTAATACGAGTGATGATTGTGGTATTGGTGGTGGTGGTTGGTGATGGTGGTGGAACTAAAGAGAAGTAATAAATTGGGGATTGTTTATATGTGGCCATTTTATAGCCATTTTTTAAATTTATAATTAATGTTTCAGTAACTGTCGGAAGCTAGTTGAATATATGCACTTCAGTAGAATTTGTGTATTTATTTAGAATTTGTTTATTGATTTGTTTGTACATACTCCTGCAACTCCATGTTCTCTGGACTTCTGGTATCTATAGAAGCCTGATATAGGGGCTCCAACATCAATAGAGGGGCTCCAAGTGGAGGCGAGGTGACCCAATTTACGATAAGGGATGTCCTAGGGGTAAAGTTAAATGTCCATTTTACCCTTTACCTAATAAAAAAAAGATAAGTTTGTCTTTTAATTAAAATCTTTCCATCTCCTCCATATCTTCTCCTTCTCCATCTTAATCATAGTAGATTTTTTTTTTTTAAACCCTAGATTTTGATTCAATAAACCATAGTAGCATTGAGTATACCTCTAACTTATACTCTTGATGTTTGTATGGCTCAAATTTGATGAAATCACGATTTGAAAGATTGATTTTTTGTTGTTCAGAGAAACTTACGGTTGGGTTTCATGTCGAACCCAACCGTGATCCTAAGAACACCGAAGAACACCATTTTTTCCTAGATTTACGGTTGGGTTTTCAACCAAACCGTAACTTGAAGAACAATGATGAACATCATTTTTGCCCAAATTTACGGTTAGGTTTTCAACCAAACCCAACCGTAACAAATCTTTAAACCCCAATCGTATAATTAGATAAATAGATTTTAAGATTTTTTCATTCTATCTTGTAGAGAATTGAAAGACAAAGCTAACAAAAAAAAAAGAGGTCAATCGGACATCGTATGAAGGAGTTATGATCAAAACGGTGAAATCTATTTGTATCCAGGAATAGTTACGGTTGGGTTCTGCAATAAACCCAACCGTAAATTTGGGCTCAATGAAGCCCAAAAATCTCAAATTTACGGTTGGGTTTATTGGCGAACCCAACCGTAAATATTCCTGGATACATTTCATCGTTTTGATCATAACTCCTTCATACGATGTCCGATTGACCTCATTTTTTTTTGGTTAGCTTCGTATTTCAATTCTCTACAAGATAGAAATGAAAAAAAATCTTAAAATCTATTTATCTAATTATACGATTGGGGTTTAAAGATTTGTTACGGTTGGGTTTGGTTGAAAACCTAACCGTAAATTTGGGCAAAAATGTTGTTCATCATTGTTCTTCAAGTTACGGTTGGGTTTGGTTGAAAACCCAACCGTAAATCTGGGAAAAAATGGTGTTCTTCGGTGTTCTTAGGGTTACGGTTGGGTTCGATATGAAACCCAACCGTAAGTTTCTCTGAACAACAACAAATCAATCTTTCAAATCGTGATTTCATCAAATTTGAGCCATAAAAAGATCAAGAGTATAAGTTAGAGGTGTACTCATTGCTACTATGGTTTACTGAATCAAAATCTAGGGTTTAAAAAAAAAACGACAAAATTTTCTTAAATTTCATCTAGTTTTTTTCTCACCAAACACAAATTCAAAAAAAAAAAAATTTCAAATCATTTGATTAAGTTAAAGATTATGTTTAATTAATCATGATTAGCTTAATTTTTTAATTAGTTAGTTTAATTAAGATTAACTAATCATGGGTGGTTTGGACATTGTAAAAATATTATGGATAAGGGGTTTTTGAGTTTTACTTCATAGTGTCCCTATTTCGTCTTATTATTGGAGCCCCTCTATTGACATTGGAGCCCCTATATCAGGCTTATATCTATAGTCTAGGTTTGTCGGTCATTAGCCTCTCATATGGTCTTGCACTAGGATGGAATGAAATATTCAAGTGATCATTGTCACTGGAAAGGCATTATCTCATGTTATTGCTATTGTAGTTCAATTATTTCGGGGTCGCTTGTACGAGTTGGGTTAGTGATGGGATTTTTAATTAAGTACCGTAAAAGCACGGTTGTCGATGAGATATTATGCAAGCATGATACGTTACATAGGGATTTTAGAATTACAATTTCTAGTTTTTAAATAATTATTGTGTTAATACAAATTGATTGGTGATAAAACTCTAAAAATTCTAAAAATGAAACAAATACTAAAAATGATATATAAACAAAAGAAAACCTAGGACTCGAGATTTTATCACTACTATGCAAACTAGACGATTATAATTATTCTCTATAATTTTCTCAAAAATAATAGTCAAGACGATTTCGGATAAAGTATTTACGTCTTGGAAAATATGATTTTATTAAATAGTTTTCTCAAAAGAATTAATAATTATCTTCACTTTAAAATGCTGTTCTCTAAAAACAATATATACAAAAATTACTAAAGAATTATAGGACACATGAAGAAAATCATTATCGTGACAAATCAAGAATAGGACCAAGAGAATAATTATAGAAAAATAGTCACAGCATGCTAGTAAACATAATAGGACTCCCTCTCTAATCCTAGGTAAGGGTTCTAGCTATTCATGGACAAAAAACACAAGAAAGTAGAGAACAAATAATTTTATTCATTTTTTAGAAGAAAAATACAAGAAAGAACAAACCAGCTGAGTCGTAGAATAATTAAAACGTTTAATGAATAAACGACTAATATAAGTCGCAATTGAATAAGGCTATTCTGGTGCATCTGGGAAAGGACGGTCCTCTTCTGTATTAAACTCAGAAACTGTTGCATACACTATTCACTAAACTGATGCTAAAGCTATTGAACATGAAAGAATAGGCGACAGAGAACATCGACAGTTCTGAAGTGTAATTTTTTCTTCTTCTTCCACCTCGTGATAAAGTGCAACAATGACAGAATTTTTTTCTGGTTTTTTTTCTTTCTGTTCTGGCCAAGCCAGCCTTCCTAAAACTCTTATACACCTGTCCTATTTATACTATAACAATCCAACACTTCCCAAATCTCGAATCATATCTTCACAAATCGGTTCCTTAATGAGAATAAATCTCGAGAATATGTTCCTGATTTTCTTTCTTTCTTTTTGAATTTCTTCTTTAAATAAAACTCGGTGATGATGTTTTGTTTCTCATATTTGATTCCATCTCGCTGTATCATAGTTTTCTCTAAAATTAAAAGGGAAACAGACTCTCAGGGAAAGAATATCCCAAAACTTGTTTGTAACAAGAAAACAATCTTTTGTTGAGATTTTGTGGGCTTTCTAATCACGCACATCACTCTCAAATAAGGCAAGATTATATCTTATCTTAAATCCCTTAAAATTCTCTTTTAAAATGCGACTGAAATCTTCACTGATGACAAGAAGATTTTTTCCGCCAATATTCCATTTCGAATTTGAGAAGGTGGTGCCCTCATCCAAAACTTGGGTACCTTTATAAATTCTTCATGGGTGCCTTTAACACTTTTTGAGGCGCCATTATTAATTTTCTCCCCAACTTTTCCATAATTATTTATTCCACAAAAATACCTAAAAGCATAAGAAATAATAACATTAGTACAAAAATTAAGGGCTAACACTATACATTATCGGGACTAATAGAGACTCAATTATGTGTCTATCCGTTAGTACCCATTGTTTGCATCTATCATGCATTCAGTTGCTTATTGTTTTATCATTTTGTGTCAAGTTATTAACATGCAGATATTCAACACAATATAAATGGCAACTCTGCTGCATTCGTCGATACAAAGGCGAAGTCTATGGTATTGTATTGGTGTCAGGAGCAGGTTCCATATGTCTTGGGAATCTTTGATATCATCGTGGCCAGTACCTCCACTACCTCGAATCCTCTTTGTGCTTAATTTATTATTCCAAACATTATATGTGTGTAGAGGTTAAGGCTTTTTATATCCAGGACGAAGTAATGTGCACAAAGATAATTTCAAAAGATTTTATTGGGTGAAGCTGGTTGCTTAATGTTTATGACAAGGTGAGGTGTAGCCTCATATTAGGAGCAAAGCGGCTTGTTTTCTAACTTAGTAGACAAAAAAGCGAGAGAATAAGGTCAACTCAATACATAAGTTTCAGATGTTTAGACCCCCGAAATGTGTTTAACTATAGTTATATAAAGCTATTAATAAAGCTATTAGTACATTGATGATAATAAATTGATATGGTTATATTAGATACAAACAGAAGACACTTTAAAATGATATTTAACGTTTTAAGAATTATTGTCGAGTGATAATACAATGTGATTCCTATGTTTTAAGAAGAAAGATATTACTGAACTTTTTGCATATGTCGATATTTTCAAAATGGGATTTCATTTAATGTCAATGTTTTGTACTTTGATAACAAACTCTTGTATTTTGTAGGTGATTTCTACTGGACTTGGTCGGGTAGTGCCAAATTTGATATCAAGAAAGCATACCAATAGTGCAGCTATAAGTAATTACTTTAATTGTTCAAGGATGGTTGGGTCTGATTTATGGGTGTACCCCGACTAAGTTTGAAACTATTTTTACTGTCTAGTTATTGATGTATTAAAGACCTTCTTATATATAGACATATATCATTATCTTTTTTTTCAATTGTTTTAGAATTGTGACAGTGTTCATTTATGGGTGCTGTTTTAAGAAGATAATTTGTTTTTAAGTTAAAATGGTTAGTAGTAATGGCTACATATGTCATATTAGACGAACTTGTGGTGTAATGGTAGCACACATGACTCCACGTCAGAAGATGCGTGTTCGATTCATGTCAGGTTCACTCATTCGCGTATATTAATTTTGGTATCAACTTGGATTGTTGACACCAGATTTTGGTGCCAGCTTTGGTTGTTGACACTAGATTATGATGGCAACAACATAACTTTTTTTCTTCTGAATTTTCAATTTTGGTGTGAACTAGGGTTGTTGACACCAGATTTTTTTTTGGTGTCAACAACATAATTTATTTATGAATTTTTAATTTTGGTGTCAACTTTGGTTGTTAACACCAAATTGGTGTTAACTTCGGTTGTTGATACCAAATTTTGTATTAATTTGGGTTGTTGACACCAGATCATGATGTCAACTTCGGTTGTTGACACTATAATCTGGACCAAACTTATTTCTGAACAATTTTGGCATCAACTTGGGTTGTGGACACTAAAATTTGGTGTCAACTTCATTTGTTGAGACATCGTAATCTTGAACTAACTTATTTCTAAATTTTTAAATTTGTATCAACTTGGGTGGTGATGGTGGTGGCGGAGGAGGCGCAACGGTGGTGGGGGTGGCGGCAGCGGCGATAGTGGACTGGTGGCGGGGGCGGCGATGGTGATGGAGGTGGAATTGAAGGTCATGGCGGACTGGTTGTGGTGGGGTGGGATGGTTGTGGTGGTGGTGGGGGTGGGATGGTGGTGGTGTAGTGGCGGGGAAAAAATGTTGTTTTTTGAAATGAATTTTTTTTTCATGTGTGATATATTCGAAAAAAAAGTTATACAAGGAAGGGTATTAAGATAATCTATTTTTAAGGAATAAGGTTTCTAGAAGGTGAGGGATATATTTTAAATGTGGTAAGGGAATTTGCAATGGAGTCAAAATCTAGGGATATTTAATTAATATACCCCTAATTTTATTTTAACTTAGATTAGATTATAGATATCAACGTCTAACAACTTTATCAATTCAAAATTGTTATATGGATATCGGTATATGGCCCCTATTTTGACAAATATTATGTGACACCTATTTAAAATTAGGTAAATACTAATGTTTTAATCAAAATCTAGATTTTGTATATACAAGGGATCTACCGGCGTGAACTTCTTATTGGTGTTGATTACTAATAAGTGGTAACCATTTTTTTCAAATCTTCGTATTGGTTCTCTAAGTTATTGTTTTTTTATACTCATGGATAGTCAACGAGATGACTCCTTGCAGTCGATTAGTGTTTGATTGAATAAAACTAATTACACATATTGAGCTTGTTTATGAAAAATTTCTTAATTGGAAAAGATATGTGGGGATATGCGTTAGTGATATTGTTATTCGTGCTTTTCAATCCCAAGATTATGCTAAACTTTTTGATGTTTGGGAAAGGCGTAATGCTAAAATTATTACATGGATTAATAATTCTGTTGACTTGAACATTGACATGAACTTAGAAAAATTTTATACTTCTAAAGAGGTATGGGATCACTTAGAAACACTGGTTTTACAATCTAATTTTGCAAAAAGTTATCAATTAGAAACATATATTAGGAAGAAAAACAAGGTGATAAGGATATACAATAGTTTTATTCAATAATGACTGGGTATTGGGATCAACTTGGTCTTACTGAGCCCGCTGATCTTCGAAAGGTTATTTTATATGTTAAATATCGCGAAGAACATCATTTAGTTCAGTTCTTAATGGCTATTCGTGAGGACTTTCAAGCTCTAAGAGGTCAATTTCGGCAACGTAATCCACTACCTTTTATGGCCTCTGTTGTTAATGAGTTATTAGCCGAAGAAGTACGTTTCAAATCTCAATCCAACAACAAAGGAATTCTTCCTCTTCCAACTGAAAGCGTACTTGCAGTACCCTTAAAGTCTTATTCTACTTACCAGAGTAAACCACCACAAACTGCTGTTGATGAGTTTAATTTCTACAAGAAGAAAGGTCACTGGAAGTCTCAATGTCCACTGATATTGAAGAAAGAACAACAAGGATCTTTTTACAAGAAACCCATACTGATGCAGTTGCTACTACTAGAAATGAAGATCAATCTTCCCAGTCTCTCCTTGACCAGTTGCAGAAGCTCTTCAGTTCACGGCAATCCAGTTCTTTGAACCCAATAACCTCTTCTTTCACAGGTTTGTCTAACTCCAATGTGTCAAGTATAACTCCTTCTATTTGGGTTTTTGATTCAGGTGCCTTGCATCATATGACTAAAGATGTGTCATGTTTTTCCTCGTTATCTCCTGTTTCATTTTCCCAAACTGTTGCAACCGTTGATGGTACTATCTTGCCTCTAGGCTGTAGTGGTTCTGTTAAGACTTCACAACTATCTCTTTCTGATGCCTACTACATTCCACAATCAACCCTAAATTTAATTTCTGTTAGTCAACTATGTGACTCGGGTTATATTGTTATCTTTCATGCTATTTGTTGTCTTGTTTAGGATCCGCGGTCAAAGAGGGTAATTGGGATAGGCCGTAGGGAAGGGGGAGACCATCTCCTCCTCCGTAATTCTTCTCTGGCTCCAAAAGTATTTCCCTGCCTTTTTCTCCTTATATACATGAAGGTTTTTTAAATTTAAGCTCACCGCTCCTATTTATAGGCATCGCTTTCCTTTTGGAGTTTTAAACTAATTAGGAATCTTGATAAGCCTTACCATCCATTGTGTGATTACCAAGAATATGTCGTCTTGGATCACAACCAAAAATATTTAAATCATAGTTTTGTATGATATCTTATCATGAAATCAACTCTCATGATCATTTAAACAATGAGAATTAAACTAATAACTTAAGATAAATTGACTCAAACATTTGCATGGTTCAACGGTCAAACTGTCTACATCCACGTGAAAACATTTGTAACATTTTATTGTACATTACCATAAGATACATCAAATAACTGATATGTTATAATATCATGTACCTAATCATAAAAACGAACTTAAAGATTTACATAAGTTCATACCTATACTCTTTGTTATTACTTCAACGTTTTAGCTTATTTTTCTTCTTTTTTCCAACCCCTTTTCCAGTTTATGATCTTGGTATTTATAACCAATTTGATAGGTCCCACCAATCTACTCTTTCCACCTATTTATTCTTATCCATTCTTGGTGCGATATGTTCGCAAAGTTTATTTGTGATTTCCGCAAGGCTTGATCGTTTCTCCCGCAAGTCTTAGTATGCATACTGCTTGTTTCTCGTGATTTCTCACTGATTATCCCGCAGCTTTTCTGAAGTCTTGTATTTAAATTAATATTTCTGGATTGGGTTGAATGTTGCGGTCTTAATTGAATCATGGCATGTTGGACACGTATCCCTTTAAAGTGAAACGTCATGCTTTAGTTCTTTTTTTTCCGTAGCTTATAAAATCAACACGTGTCAGTCATGCATCAATATTCATTATTACTCTTTATTGAGTCATACTTTTCCGGAACCTGTTGTCAGTCGAGTAATTAATGCTGTCTGTTTTGAGTAGTGTGCCTTACTTTCCCGCAACCAAAGTGTCGGTCATGCATTAATGTTGTCAGTTTCAAATTTGTCGTGTTTAAACTATCAATTTAATTCTTTAAAAGGCTTTGTTCCAGTGTTTCTCGTCTCATCGTAGTTCGTTACTTCTCCAATAGTTTTTTGAACATGCAGAATTTATTCTCTCACACACTGACTAGCTGAATTTTCGTACACGAATTGTTCGCTGAATTTTCGTACACGAATTGTTCACGGATTATAGCTCCACCTCTTTAAATATTTCCCTAAATTTATCACACACACGCTCAACTGAATCACTAATACCTATCTTATCTCGGCTCAAGACTCAGGTCTTTGTACTTATCTTAAACTCTATTCTCCCTGACTTCTCTCTCAATTCTATTTTTCTCAAATCAAACCTTGCTAGACCCTTCATTCGAGCTTCAGCACAGAAAAACGAGAACTCCATCAGCCCATAGCACATCTTTTTACTCGAACCTTGCCCTGACTTCAGTAACAACATAATCATAGCCTCTTATCTGTACATCTCTTTCGGCTTGCAAACTGAATTTCAACTCGTCCTCCCCTTTTCTTCTACTGCCACTTCAAATCCATCTCACAGTTCTTCTCCGATATTCTTCTTTGTTCACATCGTCACCGTCTCCTATCTCTTCGTTAATTCTTATCTGAGTTCTAGCAACACCCTCTCTCCGGCAGTATCTACCCATCACCAACCTGAACTCCCACCAACTTCATAAACTCGAACCACTTTCTATAGCTATTACTCCATCCACCGACCTAAACTAATAGGTACCTATCTCTATAGTCTCATAGCCACTGCTCGAATCACTCCATATCATTGTGATCATCATCAAACACAGACCCGAGCTCCATCTGCCATGTTCTCTATAACAACGAACCACCACCATCTACTCTTTACCCTTCAAAATCACCAGAAACCAGTTTCTATCCCTCACTGGATATCAACACCCAGTTCCAAATATTCGATGCTTGACAGAATCATTCATACCTCCATCACAGGTCGAGGTCACTTCCATCAGATATATTCATCACAAATCGAAATCCTCTATTAACTCTCTTCTTTGCTCCAATACCATTATTACTCACAGCGTCATCACTCGAATCCACCACAAACCACAGCCATTAGTTATCACCCAAAAAACAGCCGTAATAAACCTATCCTGACTTCGCTGGTTTAAGGGAAGAAGATGAAGGTGGCCCTTAGAAAATGGGATGGTGCTATTAACAACGTTTAAATAATTTGACATCCCCGAGTAGATAAACGAGTGCCTTTAGAAATTCTCTTTAAACATGTCTGCCCTTAGCTACGATGGGGTGCTAATAATAGTCGCCCTTGAAATGACAATTTTCCCCTTAGTTTTTGTTTTGCTTATAACCTCTTCATAGAAGTCAGAATGACCTCATTCTTTCGCTGTTAGCTTCGTAATTCAATTATCTACAAGATGGTTAGTAGAAATCCTGGATTTGAATGATTTCCACTGGGTCTTTGGCAATTCTTCCCTTGTGATGTTCTATTTCTATTTCTTTCAGAGATGTAACCTAACAAAAGACATAAATTACAAAAGTAAAAATAAAACACGATAATTCACACAAAAGTTAGCAAATAAGTGTAAGAAAATGATACTTAAAATATATAAATTATGCACTTATCATATGTTCCTGCAACATATTGGAGGGGAAGCTGTTTTAACTGCTAATTACATTATTAATGTATACCGACTTCTCTTATAGGAAGTGTCTCTCCTTTTGAAAATTTATATGGTACAACTCCTGATTACTTTTCTCTTAAAGTGTTTGGTTGTGCTTGCTTTGTTCTCAAACCTCATAGGGAAAGAACCAAATTATCATCTACGTCTGATTTATGTGTGTTTTTGGGGTATGGTGATGGTCAAAAGGGATATCGTTGTTATGATATTACAAGTCAAAAGATGTATGTTTCTAGACATGTTGTATTCTCGAACATATTCCTTTGTTTTCTATTGCTTCCCGTGCCAATGTTATTGACAAATCTGAATTAGTAAAAATTGATCAATTTGGTGATTTTCATATACCGCTCTCTAATGCTTCATATAATTCCAAACTTGTTCCTATTTATATTGATACTTGCAATGATGTATAGGCTCTGATCAAAGATATCTTCATTTTCGTCTCCTTTAGTCTCCAATGATCTTCTCCCTCTTCTTCCACTGAGTCTTACCTTCTGAGACTGTTTATCATGTTATACCTAGGTATTCTCCACGTGTTCGTAATCCCCCAAATAGGTTTGGTTACTCTCCTAGTGATTTTGGAATTTCTCGTTACCCCTTAAAATTCTCTGATTTTCTTTTTTCTGTTCAGTCTTTTTCTGAGCCTACTTCCTACAAAGAGGTTGTTTCTGATCCATTATGGCAACAAGCTATGGATAAAGATATATTTTAATTGTACAAGGCATGAACATGGGATATGGTTTATTTACTTCCAGGCAAGCATGCAATTGGGGTCTAAATGGTTTTATAAAATCAAAACTAAATCTGATGGATCCGTAGAACGTTACAAAGCTCGTCTCGTTGCTAAAAGGTTTACTCAAGAATATGGAATTGACTACGAAATTTTTTTTGCCCCAATGGAAAGAATGACATTTATTCGTGCTCTTCTAGTGGTCGCCTCCTTCAAAAATTGGAAGTTGTCTCAAATGGATGTGAAAAATACTTTTCTCAATGGGGATCTTTCTCAAGAAGTGTATATGGTTTCGCCTCCCGGTGCGTCGCACAAGGCTGATGAAGAGTGTAGGCTTCGAAAAATATTTTATGGACTGAAACAAGCACCTCGTGCATGGTTTGAAAAATTCTCTACTTTTATCACTTCTCTTGGATTTCAGTCTAGTGCATATGATTCAACATTATTCGTCTGTAACACTGCTGCAAGTCGAATATTATTGCTTCTCTATGTTGATGATATGATTGTTGCAGGAGATGATTTGAATGAAATAACCCATATAAAAGAACAGTTAAATCGGCATTTTGAGATGAAAGACTTAGGTCCATTGTGATATTTTTTGGGAATTGAGGTTGCTTCTTCTCCAAAAGGTTATCTATTTTCCCAGTCTAATTATGTTAGTGATATTCTTCAAAAGGATTGTATTTCTGGTACGGATCCAGTTAAGACACATGTTGAGATAAATGCTAGCTAGATACACTAATTCTGACGGTGTCCTTTTAGGTGACCCCACACTGTGTCGAACCATTGTTGGTAGCTTGGTTTACCTTACTATAACTTGACCAGAGATTGCATATGCGGTTCATATTTTTATTCAATTTATTTTTTCACATATTATTGTGCATTAAGCAGCTGTTATGCATATTTTGAGGTATGTTCGGGAAAGTCAATACCAAAGTTTGTTGTTTCCATCTTCTTCGTTTAGTTTTATACTTCGAGGTTTTTCTGATCCTGGGTGGGATGGTGACCATGGTGATCGTAAGTATGGTACTGGTTATTATATCTGTCTTGGTCATTGCGTTATCTCATAGAGGAGCAAGAAGCAGACAATTCCCGCTCGATCGTCATCTGAAGCTGAATACCGGGCAATGACTGACACCACTGTAGAGATTATTTGGCTCTATTGTCTAGTTGGAGATATGGGTATAACTATGTCTGAGCCAACACCTTTGTATTGTGATAGTACAATTGCGATTCACATTGCTCATAATCCAGTATTCCATAAAAAGACTAAGCACATCGAAGTCGATTGCCACTTTATTCGTTATCGCTTGGTGCATGGTACTATATTTTTCTATTTGTGTCATCAAAAAAATGCAGATCGTAGATTTCTTTACGAAATCACCGTTTACACC
>JAJJMC010013474.1:0-17898 GCA_023531435.1 Papaver californicum
TCCTTCAAATAAATTTGCGAGTATAACAAGTCAATGAATTATGCCTTCATGATTTCTTGAAATCCTAACACCGTAATCGAATTCAAGGATTGTACTTCCTTGATCCGACCAAGAACACACTGTTTATTGAAGTTTCTAATTGTGCTATTAGAAGAGAAAGAAAACAGTTTGTTTTTTGATGTGTGATTGAAATTAGATTATCAATTCATCATTACTTATATATAGCGTATTTGCATTTGTTAGTGATGCATGTTCATCAGCAACAGATACCTAAAACATGCATCAATGGTGCAAAAGACCTTTTTCGGGGAGGTAAATTAACACATATTCATGTTCTGCCTTATTTACCAATTTATGTATTTTCTTTTTTCTTTTCTCCCACAAGTGTTGTTTAGAATCATTGAGAGAATTATGTGTAACTTTCTTTGGGACGATGGTGAAGAAAATAAGAAATACAAATTGGTTGCATTGGATATCGTTACCAATTCTATAGATGCAGGGGGTTAGAAATTAAAATTCTTCATCTTATAAATATAGCTTTACTCATGAAGTGGTTCTGGAAATTTGGTGAAGTTAATTCACTTCTATGGAAACAACTCATTGCTCAAAATATGGTACGATGAATTTGGATGGAATTTTAAATTCCTTAAAAATGCTTATGATTGATGATCCTTTGTTGTGTTGTGAGTGTATGGTTCTCACAAGCGAAATTTTTCTTATGCCATGACCGATCCATATATTTTTGAAGTGTCATTTTAGATGACGTCTCCGGCATAAGAGTCAACTCATGTAAAAGATTCCTCATCCTCGGAAAAGTATTTGAGAAGAGATACTAAAACACAAAACGAGTCAAATAGAACTAAAAATCATTAAATAAAAATATAAAAGATAAAATAAAAACCTAAACTACGATTATAAAATCAAAAATACTAACTACAATATTCCACAACCGCTCCCCGGCAGCGGCGCCAAAAATTGATGAGATTTTATATTACCCTATATAAATAAACTCAATTGCAGGACGTCTAACTAGTAGACAACGGCAAGTACGGGTCGAACCCACAGGGAGCGGAAAAATACTGCAATCAATATTCTTAATAACTAAGCATAAATAATATTTTAGGATTTTTAGATTTACAAATAAAATACCGCAACATGGGTGATTGATGTTTTCACATAATCCAAGCTTATGGGATAAGCTACAACATATTGATGCTTACGTATCAAGTATGCTCCAACGTATAGGCTACATTACATAGCTATATGTGCACTTATTACTCATGCACATTCAACCAACACCTCCTCTCTCTATATGTTTTATTCGTATTTCTATAAATAAATATTAGAAAGGTAGAGGTCATCCATCGACTGTAAGGCCGAAATGAATATTTATTTCCAAATAAAAACATTGGGTAGACATCAAAGCACATTCAAGCTTCATCGGTTAAGCTACCAGCATATTGATTCTTATGCATCAAGTATGCTCCAACGTATTGGCCACTTCGCATATCTATATGTGCGTTACTGATAGACACATTTTTGTGTCCGATTTAATCTCAATTTTATATGTTGTTGGTATTTAAATTTTGTACTTATTATGGTTTTTATTGCTTTTTAGGTATTTTTTGAGAAACGTTAAAGGCACCCTCAACTTGGATTAAGGCACCCATTTTTTGGTTCAGGGCAACCACACCCAAGATTTTGAATCACATTTTGGCGGGAAGAAAATTCTGCTTCACCCAAACAGCGGAAACAGGAAACTATCGGCTTTTGGAAGTTATGTGTTTTTGGAATTTTTCTCTTGTTTGGAAAGCAAAATTAAATTAGGTAATAAGAAGGTAGAAGAGAAAGATATAAACACCATTCTCTTAATAGAATCAAATCAACAGAGAAAGAGAAGAAATCAGAAAAAGAAACTTCCGTTTTTAGAATTTACTTCGGTGAATCATTGAAGAATTAAAACGAAGTTTTAATGTGATTTAAGTCTTGGGATGGTATAAATAGAGGTGATGATCAATTGGGTCGAGGGGAGAAGAGATTGGGGAAGCTTAGAATTGCTCGAAATCACGAGACGAAAGCTAACAGACGAACAAAAATTTCTACTGCTGCCAAGAAGAACACGAAGAGGCTACACAAGAAAACAGTCGTTCATTAAAATAGGAAACTGTCGTTCATTAAAACAGAAACCGTACTTTATTTCAAAACGCAACAGAAAACTGTTTCTTGTTGCGTATTCTTTTGAACTGTTTTCTGTTACGGGCTGAAGTGTTTCTAGCAACACTTATAGCCGTATCTAATCGACTGTGTGCAATCATATTCTCCTTGTAATCAATATTTTGAGCAATGAAAAGATCTTTTGAGCAAGTTTTCTCCACCACGAGCTAAGTTCCTTTACTGGGATGATGGAGGAGGTTTTTTTCTCAATTTTATGTGGTAAGTCTATTTTATTTAATTTATTTATAATTCTTTATCTATTAAATTGCATAGTTTCGAAATAGAAAAAACGGTTTTCATTCAGTAGTGGTGTTTTTGTTTGATGGATCATGCTGGGTTGACGACCATTGATGTTCCATGCTTATGATTTACCTCTGCTTGTTTGCATTAAATCTATTTTGGCAATATCTGAGCTTAATTTATTTAAAAAGAATTACATGATTAATCACATAGTTGTGGGAAATAACTGAATCCTGATTCCTGGTTTTCTCCATATTTTCTAAAAACATCTCTAGTTTATTTGGCTTTGTTTTTACTATTTCTAAAATCATTACCTTCACAAGTTCGAGAATCGAACACTTTATTTACCACTTTTAAAACTACATCAATTTTTGGCGCCGCTGCCGGGGACTTGTTTTTAGGTTTATGGTTTTAGATTTATTTTTAGGTTTTTACGTTTTTATTTACTTTGTTCTATTTTACGTTTCTTTTGGTATTTCTCTTTTTGCTACAGGTTGGATTTTGGATCCAAAAGAGAGTACGCAAAAGTTTTGGAATTAAAGCTAAAGACTTGGAGTTAAAGGGAAAAGCTTAAAGAACGAAAAAGAAGATCGAAGATTTTATTTTTCTTAAGTAGATTTTTAGTTTAGTTTAATTAGTTTAAAAATTGTATTAGGGTTTTATTATTTCTGTAATTTTTCTTTTATTTTCGGACACTTTTTGGACTTTCTTTTGGACATTTTATTATTTTTTAACCCTACGGAAGGGTAGTTTTAAATATTAAACTGTATGCAGGGAAGGACGACAATTACGATATTGTCTCGGCCCCTCGGGTTCGCACACTATTGAAAAGGATATTAGTGGCCCGAGTCGACTTCAACGGTTCATCGCCCGTCTGGTACGGGTGGTAAACTTCGACCAACCCACGAATCTCCTGTCAGTGGGTTTTCTGGACGCCTTTGTATGCATATATGTTGAGGACTGAATACGGACTTTAATTTTTGCATAGTAAAGGGCAAGGCCTGGCCATACAAGATAAGGTTTCGGATTTCATCACCGTCTCCTTCTTGCCCGCCTTAGGAAAACGAAACCTACGCGAACCTAAGCCTAAAATCTTGACTAGAAAGAGACCTATAGGGTATCGAGCTTATTGGAAAATCGTTCAAAAAGACTGTACTGGTTACTTTATTAGCCTAACTCGAAGTTCAGGAAGATTATTTTAAGTTGATTAGAGCCGCCTTGTAACCCAGGGAAAAGTGCCAAAGAGACAGGGGTATCAAAGCTCCATTGAGCTTCTCCTGTTTCTCTTCGACTTAATCTAATTCAAATCGTTCTAAGAGGTTTGTTAAAATTGTAACTAGTTGCTTTTTGAAAGAATAGAAGCTGGTCTAGAAACAATCTAAGTGGAGCCATCATGCTTGTTGTTTGCTAGATTTAGGTTTGATTTGGTTGAGTCAGGGCACGATTGTGTTTGATTAATTTCTTGTTAGGATTTAATTTTTGCATACCAAGAACGCCCTTAAGGCGAACTTGGGATAGAGACCCTCAAGGTAGGTTAATTAGTGGAAGACTTGTAGTTCACCTTAACCTTGAGAAGCTAACTGAGAGTGAACTAGTCACTCCTGAGACCGTGTCAACAATGACATCTCTGAAGGATTTGTTGAATCCGACCCGGACCTCACGTCCATCTTGCATCAAGTTAACCGCTACTGAAGCGAGCTAAGAACTGAAACCCGGAATCATACAGATGCTTCCATTATTCTTAGGAAAAGAAAACGAAAATCCCTATTTTCATGTTAGGGAATTCGAGGAAATATGTAGCACAATCAGAATTAGAGACTTGAATGACGAGTCTATTAAACTTAGACTATTTCCCTTTTCACTAAGAGACAAAACCAAGTCGTGGCTATACCTCTTGGCTCCTCAGTCAATTGAAACCTATGCCCAACTTACTTAAGCTTTTATTCTGAAATTCTTCCCTAGGAACAAAATTTCGTCTGTTAGGCAGAAAATATGCACGTTTTCCCAGCTAGAGGGAGAGTCTCTGTATGTGTATGTAGAAAGGTTCAATGACTTATTGTCCCAATGACCAGACCACGGAATAGAGGAGTTAAGGCTAGTTCAGATCCTCTATGAGGGTTTGGACTACGCATCTATAACCTTGGTCGAGTCTTTGTCAACCGGAGGGTTCGACAGTAAGACTCCTGCTGAGGTGATGAAACTTCTGAGTGACATTGCCGAGAAGACCCAACAGTGGGAGAGCAGTAGGGAGCCAAAAAGAACAATTCTTCTAGGAAGAGGAAATGTTCATAGGGTAGAAGGATCTTTTGATTCAAAGGCCCAAATAGAAGCCTTATCTAGAAGGCTAGAACTGGTCGAAATGAATCAAGCTAGTAGTTTAGAGCCCAACCAATTCGAAGAGCAAGCTTTTGCTCTTTATGATAACACTAGATTTGATAACCAGAGAAAGTTCGACCCGTATTCGGAATCTTATAACCCTGGCTGGAGAAACCACCCGAACCTTTCCTGGTCGAAAGGCCAGGCTCAAGGTCAGTTTAGTAATGCTAAAGGTCCTCCAGGCTTCAGTTATAAGAATTCGGCTGGTCCAACTTATCCCAGCAATGACGAAAAGTATGAGCAGAGGTTCCAAAGCCTAGAAAAAGCTATGTCTAGTTTACAAAACCAAGTCAGTGACATTGCTGCGGCTCTGAGAGAGAGAGAACCTGGTAGGTTCCCTAGTCAACCCGAACCCATTCCTAGAGGATCCAATGGAATGTTGACTGGTGAGATATCATCCAGTCACGTAAATGCAATTACGACCCTCAGGAATGGTAAGGTAGTGGATAACAAGGTAACTAGGCCCGTTAGTGAACAAACTGTAGTTCATCCTGACCCAATAGTTGAAGAGACTGATAAAGTCTCTGACGAGCCTGAGGCAACCCCTCAGAGAACCGATTTCATGCCTAGAGCCCCATACCCAAGGTTGTTAGCACCTACTATGAAGGAATCCAATTTTAATGAAATAATGGAAGTTATTAAGAAAGTCACGATCAACCTTCCATTATTATATGCAATTAGGCAGATTCCTGCTTATTCCAAGTTTCTTAAGGACATGTGTACGCAAAAGCGAAAACTTAGCGTACATAAGAAAGCTTTTCTAGCTAGTCATGTAAGTTCAATTATACAGAGTAGTAGGCCCTTAAGTACAAAGACCCAGGTTTCCCAACCATAGCTTGCACAATAGGAAACTACCGGGTAGAAAGAGCCTTACTTGATTTAGGAGCCAG
Organism: Papaver californicum; assembly: GCA_023531435.1. Lineage (NCBI taxonomy): Eukaryota > Viridiplantae > Streptophyta > Magnoliopsida > Ranunculales > Papaveraceae > Papaver > Papaver californicum. The sequence continues at coordinate 5,721 of JAJJMC010013474.1, forward strand.
TGTGAACTTATTGCCGTACCATGTGTACCTCCAGCTAGGACTAGGCGATTTGAAACCGACTCAGATGACTTTGCAGTTAGCTGATAGGTCGGTGAAAATTCCTCGTGGTGTCATAGAGGATGTTTTGATTGAAGTGGATAAATTTATTTATCCAGTGGACTTTGTTGTGCTTGATACCAGACCTGTGCCTGATCCAGAGAATCATATACCGGTTATACTAGGTCGCCCGTTCTTAGTGATAGGTGCATAAATCATACATTTAAAGTAGTTTTTCCTGACCCTTATGTGCTATATTTGAGTGAATTATTAGGTATTTTGATTACTTTCGAAGTTTAGTCGCCTTTTCAGGTTACAGTTCAGAAACCCGCAGAATGGAGCTTAAAAGGTAGAATCACCGAGGAGCCAGTGAAACTCTGCTTAAAATAGGCCTTTCACATATCACAGTGTAGGTAATTGAACTACAAAGCCAATGGTGAAAGAATGTAGTCATTCTGATCAAAATTGAGGAAGATATGGGCAAAGCCCCGAAGTGGCTTATTTGGCCTACGCAGCCAGCGGCCAGGCGCAAGTGCGGCTGAAGCATGTTGCGATAATGTGCTAAGTCATGATTTGAAGGGCTAGAATGGTTTGATGGGCTAGTGGATAGCCTTGGTGGGTTATTAGCTATGTTTTGGACATCATATGGGTTTAGGAAAGGATTTGGAGCTGATATACCTTGTTGGAGTGAAATATGGATACTTAGCACATTTCCTAGTTCTACTAGGATTGGCTAAGTGGCTAACTCGAATTCCACATGAAGAAATTAGGCCTTTCTCGTGGGAAGCCTATTGTAGGGGTAGATATAACATATATTGAAGTCCCAATGGTTTATTGGAGGTCAGGTTCATCATCAAAGGCTCTAGCAACCAAGTTAGCCACAAGTTGGCTACGCAAGGAGAGTTTGAGACAAACTAGGATTCCAAAGGCTGGGCACACTGAATTTCGGGATTAATACCATAAAGTATCCAGGAGTTTTTAGGGGAGATACACGGACAGCAAAAGGGAAGAACACAGCAAGAAGAAAGAAGAGAAGAGGCGTAACTTGGTGCTGCTGGCTATTTCGGCAGCTGCACTTCGGAGCAACAATTCTTCGCTATCTTTCCGGGTTTGATTATACTTTTCTTTATTGATTTCCATGGGTTTTGAGAAACCCATGATGAGCTAAACCCTCTATATTGGTTAGGGATGTAATCTGAAGTTTAAAGACATGTTTATTAATTGAATGGCGCATATCTCATGATTTCATGTTATTTTTAATATCGTTCATGTTCTAATGATTATAACGCCATGTATGATTGATTGTGCGTTTGTTTAAGTTGCAAATTGAATGAGCATGCATTCATATCTACAACTAAACTAGATTTTTCGATCCGGAATTGTCGAAGGACTCTAGTTACAAGTAGTATAGCATATTTGTTAACAATACTTAAAATTGCCATGCAAGTATGTGTAGAAGCTTGACCTAGATTAAATCCGAGTTGCGCGATGCATCGGATTATTTAGAATAACCTCAACTCACAAAGACCATTGCTTTCATTGGGTTAAACTTGGTGTTTACATCGAGTTATCTGGTGTTAAGAATTCAGAGAGCGGCGCGATACCCTCTCTGATGATATTAGGAGATTTGCCGGAGTAGCCCTGCGATAGGATGCTTTAGGGTTATTGTTTTAACTAATGCATGAATGTTGAGTATGCTTTGATTGATAACATGTTGGAAAACGGATGATGAATTCTCTAACCAATGCTTTATTCTTGATACACGTTTTTATTAATTTTGCTTTAGTTTGCTTAGTTTAATTTAGTTTAAATCACAACACAACCCCCCTGTTTACTCACGTAACTGAAAATAAATCACAATCACTGCCTCTCTGTGGGAACGAACTTGTTCTTATTTTCTATACTTAAATCTATTTTGGATGAGTAAGAACTCGATTATTTTGGTTGATTACGACACGACCAAATTTTGGCGCCGCTGCCGGGGAGGCATAGCGGATTACTGTTTATTTTTAGTTTCGTTTATTTTTTGTTACTTTTTCTTGCTGAATTTTTCAGGTACTTGAATGCGTTTACGACCTCGGAAAGGTACCCACTGAGCGAACTAATCCGGGCAGCCAACACGCCACTCCCTCCGAGTACAACAAGCGAGTTTGCAGATTCGGACGTAGAATCAGAACCAGTCCCAATGGCTGACGCTGAACACACACTGAAAGAACTAGCATCTCATAGGATAGATACACAACAATGGTGCATACAGACGGCTTCTACTTTTGAGATTAAGCCGGGACTTATCTTTGAGCTTCCTAAGTTTCACGGAACGACTAATGAGGACCCGAATAAGCATCTGATGGATTTCAATAACATCATGATGGCTATGGTTGGGGCTGAACCCGACGTCGATGGAGCCATGCTTCGAGTTTTTCCATTTTCCCTGATGGACACGGCTAAGGATTGGTTATACTATTTACCTTCCGGCAGTGTTACAACTTGGAACGGCTTGAAGAAGCTCTTTCTAGAGAGATATTTTCCTGCATCGAAGGCTTCTCGAATCCGTAGAGAAATTTGCAGATTCGATCAGAGGGAAGATGAAACGCTGTATGAATGCTGGGAACGGTACAAAAGATTAGTTGTGAGCTGCCCACATCATCAATTCAGCGATGCTTTGATCGTACAGTACTTCTACGACGGGCTCGAACAAACCGACAAAAATCTTCTCGATGCTGCAAGTGGTGGTGCACTGGTGTACAAAACTGTAATGCAAGCTAGAGAGATAATTGAGGACATGGAAGCCAACTCCCAACAATTTCTGAGCCGTGATTCACAGGTCAAGAGGGTGGCCCAAATTAGCACCGCACCGCATCTAGAACACAAAATCAGCCAAATAGAGAAAACGATACAACAGATGGCTGCCGTGATCATTCCATCCTATGAGAATGAAGCCGAACAACTAAGTGCTATTTTTCCAAACCAGCAGAGGCAAATGTATGATCCCTATTCCAATACATATAATCCAGGTTGGAGAGATCACCCGAAATTCAGCTATGCGAATCAGCAAGCTGCTGCTTCAAGACTGGCTTTGAATCACCAGAATGGGATGCAACAAGCCCAACCTCCACAACAGGCTCAAAACTCAGAGACATCCGAGATGATTTCCATAATGAAGAGTATGATGGCGCAGAACCAAAAAGATAGTATACAGAGGCAGCAAGATCAGCAGACCACAGAAAACGCAATAAAAGAGCTACAAATTCAGATGAGCACTATAACCGGCAGATTGAATCTTCTGGAGACACAGAATAGTGGGAAACTCACTTCTCAACCCATCAATCCAAGAGAGAATGTCAACGCAGTGACATTGAGAAGTGGTACACGAACTGTACAGACAGAAGAAGCCGAAAACACCAAAGCTCCGAAGGAGCCAGCCGCGGAAAAGAGGGCTGTTGACGCCTCTAATTGTGCTGAAAATGAGGCTGTTGCACCTCTAAAAATACTGAGGTAAGTCACGAAAATTCTAAAGTTCCTTTACCTACCTATGTTCCTCCTCTACCTTTTCCTCGCAGGTTTGCTAATTCGAAAAAGGCGGAACAAGACAAGGATATCTTAGAAATTTTCAAGAAAATCCACGTGAACATCCCACTGATTGACGCAATTAAACAAGTCCCCAAGTATGCGAGGGTTCTGAAGGACTTGTGCACCAATAAACAAAAATTAACCTGTAACGAGGTAATGAGAGTGGGGGAAAACGCTTCGGCTATCTTGCAAAAGAAACTCCCACTCAAGTGTAAAGACCCCGGTAGTTTCTATATTCCTATTATTATTGGTAACACCACGTTTAATAAGGCCATGCTAGATTTAGGAGCATCAGTGAATGTTATGCCTGCGTCTATATATGAATCGCTTAATTTAGGCCCTTTGAAAGAAACAGGTATTGTTTTACAACTAGCTAACCGTTCTAATGTGTACCCTAGAGGTATTATTGAGGATGTTTTTGTGCGAGTCAATCAGCTAGTTTTTCCTGCAGATTTTTGCGTATTAGAGATGATGGATGGATCGACTGATTCGTCCATGCCGCTATTATTGGGCAGGCCTTTCATGCGGACAGCAAGAACTAAAATAGACGTGTTTAATGGGACGTTAACCATGGAGTTTGATGGAGAAATAATACGTTTTAACATTTATGAGACTATGCGGTATCCTAGCGATGTGCATGCTTGTTTTTCTATTGATGTTCTTGACTCTTTGGCTCAACAGATGTTCGATTTGGGGGCTACGGATCCATTGGAGGCTGTTCTCACGGGCAGCATGGGGGCTGAAAAATTCAGCAGACCCGAGAATGAAATTTCAGTTTGAAAACGCAATTAATGAGGCTGTTTGCGCATTAGATTCTTGTTCACTTGCACCGAATGTCTCTGTTGTTTCTTTACCGTACTCTGATGAAAAATTATTGCCTTCTGTTTTGCAAGCACCTAAACTAGAACTTAAGCCTCTTCCGGATCACCTAAAATACATGTATTTGGGTGAAAAAAAGGAGTTACCGGTAATAGTTTCGAATGAGCTAACGAAATTGCAGGAACACAGGCTCATTCGCGTTTTGAGAGAGCACAAAGCGGCAATAGGGTGGACAATTGCCGATATCAAGGGAATAAGCCCTTCTCTGTGCATGCATAAAATACTACTTGAGGAGGGGACGAAGCCTACCAGGGAAGCGCAGCGTCGACTGAATCCTCCTATGATGGAAGTAGTAAAGAAAGAGATACTCAAGCTATTAGACGTGGGCATTATTTACCCAATTTCTGATAGCAAGTGGGTTAGCCCGGTACAGGTCGTACCGAAAAAATCGGGCATTACAGTGGTGCATAATTCGGAGAATGAACTAGTCCCGACCGGGTGCAAACGGGTTGGAGGGTTTGTATTGATTATCGAAAGCTTAATGCAACCACTAGAAAAGTCACTTTCCTTTACCTTTTATGGATCAAATGTTAGAAAGATTGGCCGGACGCGCATATTACTGTTTTCTTGATGGTTATTCAGGTTACAATCAAATTGCGATAACACCGGAGGATCAAGAGAAGACCACCTTTACATGTCCGTTCGGAACATTCGCATACAGAAGAATGCCTTTCGGCCTCTGCAATGCGCCAGCCACGTTCCAAAGGTGTATGGTAAGTATTTCTTCCGATTACGTCGAAAACATCATTGAAGTGTTTATGGACGATTTTAGTGTGTATGGGGATTCATCTGACTTGTGCTTGGATAACCTTACATTAATTCTTAAACGATGTGTTGAGACCAATCTTGTGCTAAATTGGGAGAAGTGCCATTTTATGGTAACTCATGGCATTGTCTTAGGCTATATTATATCTTCTAAAGGCTTGGAAGTTGATAAATCAAAAATTGATATTATTCGTGCTCTTAACCCTCCCACCACGGTGAGGGAGATTCGTGCTTTTCTTGGTCATGCAGGATTTTATCGCAGGTTTATCAAGGATTTCTCAAAAGTTGCGGCACCACTATGCGTTTTACTCCAAAAAGACGCCACTTTCAACTTTGATGAAAAATGCTTGGCTGCGTTTAATTGCTTGAAAGAGCTTGCGCAGTGTTAGGCCAACGGATTGGGAGGCTGCCTCACGCCATCTACTATGCGTCTAGGACACTGAATGGAGCTCAGCACAATTACACAACTACTGAAAATGAGTTATTAGCAATTGTTTTTGCATTAGAAAAATTCTGCTCTTATTTAATCTGTTCGAAATTTGTTGTATTTTCTGATCATGCAGCACTCAGGTACCTACTGGCGAAAAAAGAGGCGAAACCGAGGCTAATTCGATGGATTTTACTCCTACAGGAGTTTGATATCGAAATTAAAGACAAGAAAGGTATAGAGAATACTGTAGCAGACCACCTGAGCCGTCTGACTATAGAGGAGGAGGCTGTCCCGTTAAGCGAAAGCTTTCCGGACGAGCAACTCTTCGCAGTTACAGTTCCGGAACCATGGTATGCAGATATTGTGAATTATTTAGTGTCTAAAAAAATCCCTAGAGATTTGTCTCGTGATGAGAGAGACAAGGTGAAAAAAATAGCACATCAATATATATGGGATGATCCATACCTATCTTGTCTTTCTGCCACTCCTATGCGTGCGGAGGTCACTTCGGTGCTAAGAGGACAACCCTCAAGGTTCTCGAAAGTGGTTTCTACTGGCCCACTTTATTCAAAGACGCGTATGTAACTTGCGCAACTTGTGATAGATGTCAAAGAACAGGCAATCTAGGTGCCCGAAATCAGATGCCACAAAAATATATACTGCACGTAGAAATTTTTGATGTTTGGGGTATTGATTTTATGGGCCCTTTTGTTAATTCTTTCGGTAAATTATACATCTTACTCGCTGTTGATTATGTCTCTAAATGGGTGGAAGCTAAAGCCACCTCTACTAATGACTCTAAAGCAGTTACAGATTTTGTGAAAGAACAGATTTTTGCACGGTTTGGCACTCCGAGAGCCATAATCAGCGATGGGGGATCAAACTTTCGAAACAAATTCTTTCAGAGTTTGTTGACAAAGTACAACATATCTCACAAAATTGCCACAGCGTACCATCCACAGACAAACGGGCAAGCCGAAGTCTCAAATAAAGAGGTAAAGTCGATTCTGGAGAAAACAGTGAACCCGCCGCGGAAAGATTGGAGTTTGCGAACGAATGATGCTTTGTGGGCGTATCGGACAGCTTACAAGACGCCTATTGGGATGTCCCCATACAGACTCGTCTACGGGAAACCGTGCCATCTTCCGGTTGAAATCGAGCATAAGACTTTTTGGGCGATTAAACAGTGCAACATGGAGATGGATGGGGCTGGCATGCATCGGAAACTTCAACTGAGTGAGCTAGAAGAAATTCGGAACGATGCATATGAAAGCTCACGGATTTATAAGGAGAAAATAAAGGCTTTTCATGATAGTAAAATTTCTAGAAAACAATTTATTGTCGGACAGAAAGTTTTTTTGTTTAATTCTCGCCTTTCTTTATTTCCTGGTAAGTTGAAGTCGCGATGGATAGGACCTTTTCTGGTAACTAACGTTTTTTCTCATGGTGCAGTGGAGATTCGAAGCTTAAATACGGGAAAGGAGCTTAAGGTGAATGGGCATCGCCTAAAGCAATATTACGAGTCATTCGAGCCTGAAAAGGCCACCATACAATTAGAAGAGGCGCTCCCTCTGGAGGAGTAGCACAGAATGGCTAGTCGGGCTATAGACGTTAAACTAAGCGCTAAATGGGAGGCAACCCATTGGTTTTGTATTCTATTTTTGTTGCTGAATTTTTATTTATTTTTGAGCATGTAGAGTTTCCCATCTTGACGGTACATTGGATGATTCAATTTACATTGAGGACAATGTAAAGTTTAAGTGTGGGGGAGTATTTAGGCATATAGATTTTTACGCAGAATTGTTAGGCATACACACATTTGCATGAAAACCTTCAACTTTTAGAGATTTTAGAGTCACTTGGCATATGACTAGCTACGTTTACATACGGATTTCGACTCTAACAACTGAACTTAGAAATATTAGAGAACTATATTCGGAGTGCTTAGTTTTTGAGAGGCTAGAGCCGACCAAAATGGACCTAAATTACCGGTAGGAGAGTACAGGTTAGACTTGTGATCATTCAATACCCATGAGTGAGGCACCATACCTTCAATTATACGTTTAAAGTGTTTCATCTGCGCTAATTCCGGGTAGAATGATGAGCTACCTAACCTCGTACCAATTTTCAGCACTATTTTTGATCTCTTGAGTGCTATTTTTTATCAATCATAAAGGTGTCATCAGAGTTGCTAACTTATTCTTGTAGTTTGGTTTGCAGTTGTCATCGTTCTCTCGACAATGTCCATAGAAACATAGCATCATCAACAAGCGGAACATCAAAAATTTGAAGGAAAGTTGAAGACCGTCAAGGTGCAAGCGACAATTCAAAGAGAAAAATTCATATTTGAGTAAAGCAACAATACAATTAAACATGTTGAAGACTTACAGAAGCGAAAGAAATCGAAAGGTGTGGATTCTATACAGATTTAGAAACGAAACGGAACTCACGGAAAGAGAAAAAACTCACGAATCAAAAAAATTGAGAAAAATAGCAAAAGTATCCAGGAGAATAACCACACTCACGTAAATAAATCAAAAAAATAAATAAAAATAAAATGGCTGAAAACGTGAAAATATGGGCTGAAAACGTGAAAAAGTGCTGCTGAGAACGTGAAAAGAAAAGAGTTACAGTTGAGACTGAAGAGAAAAAGAGTTACAAAGTGTCAAGTTCTATGAAATGCAAGAGTTCATTACCTAAAGTTGAGGCCAAAGACGTTTCTATGGAATGCTGGGAGAGTGGTCCTGATTGCCGACCGGATGAGAAGGTAAGTAACAATTCCCATCTTCGCATAATGGTTGATTTCCTTTCTTAGAGGTCACTAGAAAAATAAAACGGGTTCTTTCTTGTTCCGTTTTATACGGGATAACATCTTAATATGACTCGGAAGGTTACCTTTCCTTCCTACCTGTCAATATGCGTAGGCTTTCTCTCTTCACTCTCGCTTACGCATCTGTGAGAACCATAAAGTGCGCCTTTTGAGTGTCAATTTCATAAAATCCTATTGGTAAGGCAGAATTATTCGGTCACTCTCGACCCGGGACTCTTTTATTTGGTGGTTTTCTCCAAACTCAAGGATTAAGCATGAGAATAATATTCTTTTATATTTCTGACTTCTTATTGTTGGTATGTAGAAACTTTATGTCTTCGTAGCTTTTCGTATGCAGGTGCTTTGGAATTTTTGGAAGTTGAAGTAGGTTTTGTGGGTATATCTCTTGTAAACCCTCACGAGACTATAACTCGGCCACTAGGGACACCTAGGGGTTTAAAGGCTTGTTACACATGCTAAGTGTAGCCGTTTACTCGACGAAACGGAGTTGTATTTTTATTCTTTTTAGTTTAGTTAGATCGATAGTTTGCTCGAGGACTAGCAAAAGGCAAGTGTGGGGGAATTTGATAGGTGCGTAATTCATACATTTAAAGTAGTTTTTCCTGACCCTTATGTGCTACATTTGAGTGAATTATTAGGTATTTTAATTACTTTCGAAGTTTAGTCGCCTTTTCAGGTTACAGTTCAGAAACCCGCAGAACGGAGCTTAAAAGGTAGAATCACCGAGGAGCCAGTGAAACTCTGCTTAAAATAGGCCTTTCACATACCACAGTGTAGGTAATTGAACTACAAAGCCAATGGTGAAAGAATGTAGTCATTCTGATCAAAATTGAGGAAGATATGGGCAAAGCCCCGAAGTGGCTTATTTGGCCTACGCAGCCAGCGGCCAGGCGCAAGTGCGGCTGAAGCATGTTGCGATAATGTGCTAAGTCATGATTTGAAGGGCTAGAATGGTTTGATGGTCTAGTGGATAGCCTTGGTGGGTTATTAGCTATGTTTTGGACATCATATGGGTTTAGGAAAGGATTTGGAGCTGATATACCTTGTTGGAGTGAAATATGGATACTTAGCACATTTTCTAGTTCTACTAGGATTGGCTAAGTGGCTAACTCAAATTCCACATGAAGAAATTAGGCCTTTCTCGTGGGAAGCCTATTGTAGGGGTAGATATAACATATATTGAAGGCCCAATGGTTTATTGGAGGTCAGGTTCATCATCAAAGGCTCTAGCAACCAAGTTAGCCACAAGTTGGCTACGCAAGGAGAGTTTGAGACAAACTAGGATTCCAAAGGCTGGGCACACTGAATTTCCGGATTAAAAGCACATATATACCATAGAGTATCCAGGAGTTTTTAGGGGAGATACACGGACAGCAAAAGGGAAGAACACAGCAAGAAGAAAGAAGAGAAGAGGCGTAACTTGGTGCTGCTGGCTATTTCGGCAGCTGCACTTCGGAGCAACAATTCTTCGCTATCTTTCCGGGTTTGATTATACTTTTCTTTATTTATTTCCATGGGTTTTGAGAAACCCATGATGAGCTAAACCCTCTATATTGGTTAGGGATGTAATCTGAAGTTTAAAGACATGTTTATTAATTGAATGGCGCATATCTCATGATTTCATGTTATTTTTAATATCGTTCATGTTCTACTGATTATAACGCCATGTATGATTGATTGTGTGTTTGTTTAAGTTTCAAATTGAATGAGCATGCATTGATATCTACAACTAAACTAGATTTTTCGATCCGGAATTGTCGAAGGACTCTAGTTACAAGTAGTATAGCATATTTGTTAACAATACTTAAAATTGCCATGCAAGTATGTGTAGAAGCTTGACCTAGATTAAATCCGAGTTGCGCAATGCATCGGATTATTTAGAATAACCTCAACTCACAAAGACCATTGCTTTCATTGGGTTAAACTTGGTGTTTACATCGAGTTATCTGGTGTTAAGAATTTAGAGAGCGGCGCGATACCCTCTCTGATGATATTAGGAGTTTTACCGGAGTAGCCCTGCGATAGGATGCTTTAGGGTTATTGGTGTTACTAATGCATGAATGTTGAGTATGCTTTGATTGATAACATGTTGGAAAACGGATGATGAATTCTCTAACCAATGCTTTCTTTCCCTGATACACGTTTTTATTAATTTTGCTTTAGTTTGCTTAGTTTAATTTAGTTTAAATCACAACACAACCCTCCTGTTTACTCACGTAACTGAAAATAAATCACAATCACTGCCTCTCTGTGGGAACGAACTTGTTCTTATTTGCTATACTTAAATCTATTTTGGAAGAGTAAGAACTCGATTATTTTGGTTGATTACGACACGACCACTTAGCAACATCTAATGCGATCATTAACTGTCGTAATGGTGTTATGAGCTTATCTTTTGGTAAATGAGTATTGAGCTGAATATCTTCAACATTAGTAATCAACCACCTGAGCTAGATGACCCCACCTTAGAAACCGTCAACATGATAGAGACCCTAGTTCAGGAGTCATTACCAAACACTTTGATAGAAGACCCGTTAGAAAAATGTCTAGCCCACTTTGGATTAGAGTTTGATGAGTTAGGCCCATCAGAGACCCTACCTGTGATTGTAGCTTCAGATTTGGATAGTGACCAAGAGAATAGGCTAGTAACCGTGCTTCAGGACAATCAGAAAGCTTTAGGATGGACCATAGCAGATATTAAGGGAATTAGCCCAACAGTTTGTATGCACCAGATCCATTCAGAGGAGGAATCCAAACCGTCTAGGGAGATGCAGCGTAGGCTCGACCCATTAGAAGATCCATTAGAGAAATTCCTAGCCCAACTATAGAATTGATGGCGATAATGATAATGTTATTAATGAAGTGAGCACTTTGTTAGGTTCTGCACCACCAGATTGTACTTTAGAAGAAGCAATTGACTATTTTCGAGAATCTGACGATCCGGAAATGAGGGAAATTGTTATTAGTCTATCTAGAGACACTGAAAACTCTAAGTTTGGGGGTGACTATCATTCTCCATGTGCTATACCATTAATTCTTAGGAAGGTCCCTAACTTGGGACCTGATATATGCACGTCTGCCATTGTACAAGATCATCTTCGAGCTAGATCCAATGATCATCCTGTTCAGAAAGAAGTTCAGTTACCAAAAACCAATCCTCTGGTCGATGTGGTTTACCTAAATAGGGATCAAAGTGTGTTCAGATTGTTTATCTTCGTAGCTTGTTGTTGTTTCCTTCTATTGTGGATAATATTATTTGATTCAGATGATCCACAATTGTTCCGATTATTGCTATATGATTTAAGGAGGTAACTTATGCTCATGCGACACGGTAATATCTTTCCCTAATTCCTTTTCGTGCAGTGTTTAGAAACATTGAGGACACTGTTTAATTTAAGTTTGGGGGTATTGGGAGACTTTTTAGGAATAATAAAATTTGGAATTTAGCATCTTGTGAACAATTCAGGGTGACACTAACCACTCTAGGTAGATGGAAACTTAGCTCTTTTTCTATAGGAATTGGTGTACCCAGCTAAATGGTCTATTCATAAAAGGACAGAGTTCAGGTGTTAGAAATAACACGATAGTTGTCACCACATCTCGGAGTCTATCACTATGATATTGATAGGTGCATAAATCATACATTTAAAGTAGTTTTTCCTGACCCT
>JAJJMC010013479.1:0-10321 GCA_023531435.1 Papaver californicum
ATTTAAATATTAGTTTTAATTTTTATCGTTTGAGTTTTATAAAAAAATGATACAAATCATATAAGATATTATGTGGCTGAGAATATACACGGATCCTTCCTCATTATGTAAAATGGTTGGTATATTAAAGTGACTGCCAAACTTTACCAGTCAAAAGAATTACAAGATTGTTAATAGAGCTATCTATCATTAGAGCAAGCACTATGAAATGTTTTTTTCCTTTGCCATAGTTAGATTATAGCCAACAGCAAGCATTACGGGCTCTTTCGTGGCTAGAATGTAGAATTAAGCCAAGACTTGGCTAGTAGGTGCTAGATATGTGCAACATCCACTGGCCAAGAGATAGAGGTAGGAAATTGAGTTTCCATAATATGCGAAAACTTAATTTCCAATAGCATTTTGGGCTCACAATTATGCTTAATATTTCTGCTGTGTGGGTGGTGGACAAAAAATCTAGTTATAGGAAACTCGGGTTTTTATATAATTAACCAACATAGTACTTTTTAGATTTTCCTTATCCTTGGCTTGGCTACGAATTTTTATTATATCCAAAAAAAATGTTTAATCATAGCGCTTGTTCTTAAAGGAAGAAATGACATCCTAATATATGATACAAAAAGAAGAGTTGTTACTCCAGTTAAAGCACCCACGGTGATGCGAGTATATCATAGACCAAATTTAAATTTAGTATTTGGTCTGTCCAAATTCAATCACAGTGGGACGATTAAATTTGAGTTTTAGTCCAATATTTTTATTATTTGGGATCAAAAATGATCCTAGAATTGGACCAAACCATATTATAGTGGAGCGTTAACCTAGTCGTACTCTCATGCCAGGCTTGACGCTGACTCTCCGTCTGGTGTCATACGTTTAACTAGATGTGCGTTTCATTTTTCAGGCTGAACCAGAACTCCGCCCCATCAGGCGTTCACCCAAGAGCACGTCCAACGAGGCGTAACGCCAGAAGCATGCTTGGTAATCAGGCGTTCTCCTAGATTAACGCCTGTGTTGGGCGTCTGGCTAATACAACGACTGTTGTGGGTAGGGCTGCACAAACCCGACTTAGACCCGTCATCCGACCCGCACCTGCCAATTTTGACCCGATCCGCACCCGACCCGTCGATGAACGGGTCGGGTGTGGGTGCCAATTTTCTTCATCCGCCTTTGGCGGGTCGAGGCGGGTAACTCCTTCTCTCACCCGACCCACCCGTCAAACCCGCCAAAAAAATCATATTAAAACTAAAAACTAAAAAACAGTCCGCTTCACTGAACTGACACTTTCTCTTCTTTCTTCTTACCTCTCATTCATTTCTTGTTCTTTCGTTCATACCTCTCTGCAGCAACAAAACTTCTCACGGAATTCACCACCACCACTGGTCCACAACAACACCATCTTCATTCTTAACTATAACCATCACGGCATCACCACCACCTTGTTTCTCTTCATCTTCAATAGTTTTTTTTTTTGTTTCTTCTCTTCGGCCTACCAGGTACTGTATTTTCCCTAATTAAAAAAAAAGTTTCCCTGATTGAAATTTATGTTCGTATAATTACCTGATTGAATTATAATTGATTATGGGTTTCCTTATTTCTGGTTGATTAAATTAATTGATTTTTTTTCCCTAATTGGAATTTTTGTTCGTATAATTACCTGATTGAGTTGCGATTGATTATGTGTTTCCTTATTTCTGTTTGATTATGATGATTAGAAGATTTAATTTGATAAATAATTTTACCCTAATTTCATAATAGGGTTTTCTGTGTATAACGAAAGGAGCTGGGAGTATTTTTGAAGGTATGATGCCTGAAGATCTCAACATCTATGTGACAACAACATCAAACGCTGAGGAGAGCAGTTGGGGAACATATTGTCCAGGGATGGATCCCCCTCACCTCCTGAATACATTACTTGCTTGGGAGACTTGTACATCATTGCTTGGATGGAGGACATGTTTCAGCTTTTCGTTTATTTCTTCTCTTTTTAACGAGTTTCAACCTCTGGTTTTGACTCCCTTGCAACTTAGTATTTTAGACTTTAGCATGGGAACTAAAGTTAATTTTTATGCAAAAATAAATACTCTTCACTTGTATTTTAATATGGCTTCATGGGTGCAATAAAAGTGCTGTTTAGGTAGAACCATTCCGTAAATAGTACGATTAGTTTTCATGAGATTCGCCTTCGCTAATCTAGTTTCCTGTTGCAGTGAGACACACAACCTAAAGAAGGAAACCATAAAAGAACAGTATGAGTTGGTAAGATCGATATTTAATCAAATGAACATTGTTAAGTGGTGGTAATGTTGATGTTAAGTGTGATTATTATAAGAATCTTGAGGCATCCGTCTTCCATCTTCCACAGGTAAAATATCGAACTTCTACATACAACACGTATAATGCTGGATCTCATGTGATGGAATATGGAAATAGAAGCATTAAAGCCGAGACATTGTATTTGTATCAAGGCTTTGATCCTGCCACTGCAACCTTAAACCAGAACAACATTGGTGGCAAACGCCGTTTGGAAGTTGTGAATCAAAGAGATGCTGACCTTCTCTTCTTGTGGAGTTGATAAATAATACCTTAATTTGATAAATATTTTTTCCCTAATCTCATTTTTTTATGTAATGAGACTTCATTGGAGTTGGAATCTTGCTTACTTGGTTCGTAGTTGGTTGTGCGGCAAGAGATAGAAACTTTTTCCTTTGGATGGAACTAATTTGCCTTTGATTGGTTTGGCTTGAATTTGGGCGGGTGACCCGCACCTAGGGCTGTCAATCTTTATCTGAAATCCGACATCCGTTTCCGATAATCCGGGATCCTATAGGATATTATCCGCTATAACGGATATCGGATGTCGGATACGGATATTCTTATCGGATATTGAAGGTTAACGAAACGGAACCGGCTAAGCCATTATCCTATAGGATATTATCCGTATCCGATAAGGGTGTAACTGAAGTGTAAAAAAAAAGCTAAAAAGTTAAGCTTTCGTTTATACATGGATCTTTCTCAATGCTTCTCCATGATTCTTATCTAAATGTACTGAAACTGTATCATCATTGTCTACGCAAGATTCATTAGAAAGTACTAAAGTTTTCAGTAAGTTTTCAGTTTTTTCTTTTTGTGTTACATGTTACATTTTATGTTTCCTATCGGATATTTATCGGATATCCGATAACCTTAACGAAACGGAATCGGATATGAAGGTTAAATGTCCGTCGGATATTATCGGATATCGGATATCCGATAAGCTTATCGGATATCGGATACGGCTGAGCCAATATCCGTTCCGTTAACATCCGTTGACAGCCCTACCCGCACCCGACCAGCCGAAATGGCGGCTCAGACCCGACCCGACCTACGACGGGTTGGGTGCGGGTGAATATTTCAGTCACCCGCCAACTGGTGGGTCGGGTGCGGGTGGGCCAAACCCGACCCACCCGACCCGATGTGCAGCCCTAGTTGTGGGCGTGCACCTAAGAAAGCGCCTGTGTGTGGGGCATGTCACTAAGCGAGCGCCTCCTCTTCTGACCGTTGAGATAGCCGTTGAGATTTGTTACCGTTGTAACGACTATATTTTGGGTGTACCTATAAATGAATTGGTTGATTGATATACCCATTTATATTTCATTTGTATACGAGAAATATTTCGTTCTTTTTCATATATTTGTCTTTCAAATTTAGAATTATGACACCAAAATCACGAGGTCCAAATTTTTCTACATTTGAAGATGTAACGATGTGTATAATTCATTTATCAATATCTCAAGATTTTAGTGTTAGTTCCGATCAATCAGAAGAAAAATTATGGTATCACATCTTAAGTGGGATGAAAGAAGTCATACCTACAATGTCGGGGCGCACTTGGACCTCCATTCAGAAACGAAGTGGCGTTTTACTCTGCAAAAGAGGCGGAAGTGGAACTTGAACACCATACTGGATGGGGCCCCGAAACAAAGGTAAGTACTCGTTTAATTTTTGTCCCGTACATTATTGTTTTGAATTGTATATCGTCCACTAAACTATTTTAAAAAAAATAACAGATTGAAGAAGTAAGGAAGCTTTTCAAGGAAGCTAATGGTGACAAAATATTTAAGCATGAAGAGTGCTACGCAATTATGATAGTAAATATCAAAATATTCACGATGATCGACAGTTGTTTTCGATTCATCACAAGATGAAGAAGATTCTGAAAGCGGCGAGGAAAACCGGGAAAGACAGGAAACAAGCCAAGACCATTCTAGTGGCGATGAAGAAATAAGAGATATACCTAACACATATAATCGTCATACGGGGGAAAAAAGAGGTGAAACGATTGAAGAAAACAGGGAGAGCAAAATCCAGTGGCCAACAGGAAATGATGGAAATAATTATTAAAGAACAGCAAAACTTAAACACCAATTATACAGAACAAACAAAATTGAAGATGGCGCAGAGAGAATCCGAGTTTGCAGCAAAACTAGCTGAGTCTTCGGTAGAGTTTGCAGCAAAACAAGCTAGAAAAGAAAAACTTGACGCAAAGAAAGCAGCAGACGACGAGTTTCGCATAATGATGATGGATGTCTCCGGGTTGGATGTCGTAACAAAAGAGTACATAGAACTTAGGAAGGCAGACATTTTACAAAGAAGGAGAACCCAAGCTTAAAGCATTCTCCGATTAGCTGAAACCTTAATTATTTGGATTATTAATGGGTTGGCAGTTTCAGTTTCTACTTTTATGATTTACATATTTATTTATCAAATAAGTAGCAAGAGGTTAAAATTTCCAGTTTAGTTTTGCATTAATAGTGTTATTTTAAAAATGTTAATGAACTTCCAATGTACTTTTCCTTGAATTAATAAAAACTTTAAATTTTGAGTAATTAAGTAATTCAGATGAAAAAGAACTACCAACCACTCATTTTTTTCCATAAACATCAACACAATAAAAGACTACACACTCAAGATACGATCATATCTACTCTTCTTTTACATTAGTAGATAAGTGAGATTATTTACACGTGGACCAAACACCTATTATAATTAGGCATCCACAGTCTTTCTAGCCATCCATTGAGTAGACTTTTATTAATTATCCACTAGGCTGGAACAGAACAAAGTCGTCACTTCTTTCAATATCATGCTTTTATCTTTTATTGAAAATTGAAAAATTATTTCCATTCAGAATAGGCCCTATATATACCCCTTCGTTCCCATTTGGAAACCACACCTTCCACATTTCAAATAACCTAATACAAAGATTATTTTTATTTCTTCTTTTCATAATTATGGCTTACGAAAATTTTAGTATTAATGCAGAGAATTTAACCATAGAGGAACATTTATCTCTTTTTCGAAACATAGCATTATATTATCCAGCAAGGGGCCAGAAAATTCGGATGAATGGTTCAATGAGCATGGAATGGTTAGAACATATCCATGCTAACTTCTGTAGTGAAACCGGAAACCCCAATAACCGGAACAGAGCAGGTATTTTTTGCCGATTTCAGGAAATAGGTAGAGCAGTACTACAATTTTCAACTTTAACCGCTAAGGTGAATGAAAGAAGAATTAGGAATGAAACTGATGACGAAGTTATTGCCAGATCTCTGGAGGAATGGAGAAGATGGAAAGGTTCAGATTTCAGGTACCAACCTCAATTCGAGATCCTAAGGGTGATGGAAAAATACAACCCTTTTGTGTTGATTGTTCTTCGAAGATGTTTAGATCGTCATCCAGGGCGTCATACCACTCGTTGAAGGTTTGATTATAGATTTTGTGGGTATATCTCTTTGTAAACCCTCACGAGACATAACTCGTATATAGGGGCCACCTAATGGTTTAAAGGGTTGTTGCACGTGCTAAGTGCAACCGCGACTCCTGCGAAAATGAGATATCTTAACATATACTGATGTATTGTTGTTATGAATAAGTGATATTGGTTATTTATGATACTTCTGTTAATTTATTCATTACAACGTAGTAAGCATATTGATAATACAAGAGCTAAAAGTAGACATAAACTCACTTTCGCAGGCATCACGTATGCACTTAGCATGTGCAGCAAGCCTTTAAACCCCTAGGTGTCCCTAGCGGCCAAGTGGTGTCTCGGACGGGTTTACAAGAGATATACACACAAAACCTATCTGTATGGTTTAAAAATTGTTACTCGTCACCAAAATATGACCATAAGTGTTCGATCAAATCATTTCGCAAACGAATATGCGTATCTTTGTTGTGTACTGCACGTCGGCGTTGCTCAACTCTCATTCTCGAAAGTTCAGCAGTATGTTGTCTCGAAATATTTACAGGTACATGGTTGCGGCGTTGATTATATTCATGTGGCCAATCACCGGGTAGACGTTCATCCTCCACTATCATATTATGTAAAATGATAACAATTTTCATGATATATGCAAGTACGTCTGGATTCCACATTCTTGCAGGTTACTTGACGATGGCAAATTGATTTTGCAGTACACCAAAGCCTCGCTCTACATCTTTTCGGCAACCCTCTTGCATTGCTGAAAATTTCTGTTTTTTCTGGTAATCTGGATGTTTAATAGACGTCACAATAGTAGCAATCTCTGGGTATATTCCATCACCAAGATAATATCCCATATCATATTGATGTCCGTTTACAACAAAGTTCACTGGGGTGCTTTCCCGTTGATAAGCCTTTTAAAAATATAAGAACGGTTCATCACATTAATATCATTGTTTGAACAAAATAATTATTTACTGATACGACATCTTCCAAAATACGGTTGAACAATTCTCGATGCATTCTAAATCTTCTATGAAATACATTAGGTGGAAATGTAGGGTTTCTGCAAAAGTAATCTTTCCAGAGAAGTATTGCACCGGCCTCACGTTCTCTTGGTATTTGGATATGAGCATGTGGCCAGTTCATACTTGAAACGATCAATCCCAAAGTGACTGCTTGGTTATTTTGGCTCAATGCAACTAAATCTTCGTCTGATGAGTACAAACTATTATTATCATCATCAGAAGAAGAAGAATAAGAAGAAGAAGAAGAAGAAGGAGGAATAGAAGAACAAGAAGCATAATAGTGATTGTTATTCTCATAGTATGCCATTGGTCGGTGATGTTTGCAGTTTTGGTTTGTATAATTGGAGAATCGGGTGTTCAATTTATAGGAATATTAAGATAAGTATTTGAGTGTTGATATGACTACACATTGTTGGTATTTTTAAAATTAACTGAGTTGAGGCAAGTGGGGTAAATAGATGCATCAAACATAAGAAGTGTCGGTTGAGAAGACAAGACCAAGCAGAAAAAAAGACAAAGGAAAAATTAAATATCTTTTTGAAATGACAATACAAAGCAGATAAAAAGGACAAAGCAAAGATTTAAAATATCTCTGGAGATGTCAACACAAAGCAGGTAAAAGACAAAACAAAGATAAGAAAAGTCTTTTGAAATGACAATTCCAATCAGATAAAAGGTAAATCAAATATAATAAATGTATGTTCGAATGACAATACAATGCAAATGAAAGACTACCCATCCATATCTTGATTCTCATGCGCCAAACACGGTGGTGTATAAAAAGAGGCAACGATGATCTCGATGTGTAATTAACTGATTGCATTGTTGATGATGATCCCTGACCCATGGTATTCCACAATTGTGGTGGCATAGTTTGAGAAAAAGTGCCAAACCCAATGTGTGGTTGTTGTGTACGAAAATGGGCCAGCTGTAACTCCAAATTGTTGATGTGATTTTGTTGACCTCGTATTTCTTTATCTTTTTCCATGATAAACTTCATCCTGTCATTCGTTTCATTTAATGTAAACTTACGAAACTCTTGCGTAAAATCAGCATATTGTTGAACCATACCATAAGCTTCGACCTGTTATGAAATAAATAAATCACACTCTCACGTATTTTTATATACTCAAAAACCTAAGGTTTGTAGTATACTTACGTATGACAGTTTTTGTTGAGGAGGAATGGGTACATGTTCATCAGGTTTTTGGATGTTGTGTTTAATACGGTCACCAGCATACCCGTATGTTTCAACCTCCCAATCGACTTTGCTGGCATATTTCTGCAAGTTAGTTACATGTCGCCAATACTCCATATACAAATCATACGTAACAACATGCACTAATTCACTTGCAGGGACCAAATCGTTTTCCTCAGCTCATTAGCTTCGTCATTATTGAGGTTGGTAATACGAGTAGGTGGGTTACTGGGAACGCCAAAAGTATAATGGTTTTGCCTCCAACACCGTTCTCCGAGGTACACGTTATGCTGTGCAAATATAATAACTATTAAAAAATAAACCAATTAACTATCCAAAAATACGAGAAAATAAAGAACAATCCTATCAAAATAAATTATCAACTCATAATGCCTAGCCAAGAAAATATAACCCTTTTCTCTGAGAGGTCCGATGCTTTTCGTCCAACATCAGTGTCAAGGACTAAGATGGAGGAATCTCATGGTTTGCAGGTCACATCGTCTACAGTCAATTGATTAAGAAAAGTCATAGATCGAAAAATATCAATGTTCTTCCTTCTTGTACCCTTCCACCCGAGAACTTCTAGGACACATTGCTTCACTCTCGCTCGTTGGGTTCTTTGGTCGACATATGCCCAGATGTTCATACCCCCAAAACTAGAATGTGAAGACAACCAACCAAATAAATAAATTACTAACAAATAAATATTTAAAGGAAATATAAATAGAACTAAGAAATTTACCTCAAATATTTGGAAGGGTCCGGCTAGTGACTTTTTTCCCCTGCCAGATGCGGCGAGTCTAGAATACAATTTCGCAAAAGCACCACTACCCCAGTCATATAACTGTATTTAGATTCTCAAAAACATCTAACCATCCAGCATCAATATAGTTTTTAGCATTGGAAAAAAGAAAATTTTTCCCAAAACATATATACCAAAGGCTCTCGCCACTCTCTCAGCAAGTATGTTATCATCATTAGCCGCAACCAACGTTCCTGGATCAAAATAAATGCAACTGTAGTTGCATCTGAAACCCACTGCGCGGGAATTATGTTCTCTTTTACAAACTTCACTATCTTTAATTTCTGGAAAAATATGCGCCCGAACATATTCAAATTGGTACTTCACCGGGTCATACGGAATACCACTATCAACACCAATACTTAAGCCTGTCAACATGACCCAATCAAGCGGTGTGAAACCCATCTCACCAAAGGAGAAGTGAAAAGTGTTCGTAGTATCCCAAGAACGTTCAACAATGTAGTCAATCAATGCATGTGACGAATCTACTACATCCATGGTCAATAAACGGTTTCATCCTTCCTTTTCAATAATGTATTTGACCCTATGGTTTTGTTTTGTAATACCTGCGTAGGTATGAATGACCGATTTGAGGGAACCACGATGTAAATACTTGAATTTTGAATCGGTTGAATATGTAATATTTATCGAAGCGTGACTCTGAGCATCTTCCACGACACTGTAGTTCGAACATCGACCATATCTTCAGTAGTAGGGTCTACTTATGGATCCTCAACAGTTTTAGCTTTCTTGTTCCTCTTTACCAACGAATCTCCCCGTGACATTGCTCGACATCTATGCAAACGGTACATACAAGTTTCAAAATCAAGAGTAATCCTCACAATGCACAAATATAAAACTCTATATTAATCCATAAAACTCTATAAAACTCTATATTAATACAAATTTTATCATTAAAAAAGTAATCCTCTAATTAGATAATCAAATGTACAAGCATTCATAAATCATCCAAAATACAGAATTCATGATTCACAAAATAGTCCACTACTAATCAAATCATCAACTTCACAAAAATTCATCATAATTCCCTTATTCTATAATTCCATAAACATTCATTATAAACGAACATAAACATTCATACTTCCCAAATTTCATAAACAATCATATCAAATCAATTAATAAAGAACTTAAAATTAACCACAACCCAACTCAAATTAACCAATATCTTAATTAATTCTAAATTCAAAACAATTAATTCTCATCAATTTTTTATACCTAATTTACAACTTCCAAAACCCTAATATTATACCCAATTGCAAAATTACAATCTGTTAAACCTAATATGTCTATTTTATAATCATATGTTTAATCTTTAAACATATGTATACAAATTTGATTAACAAAACATTGCAATAAATCATAATCTAAACCTATGAAATCCAATAAAATTTATATAAAAGTTTGAGTTTATTACTTTGCTTTGAAAAAATCCTAATTTAGATGACTTTGTATCAAATCTGCCACGGTTTTACTAGCTTTTGCAAATTTGAAAAGAGGTTAAGCTTGATTTGGAGCCGTTTAGCTAGAAG
>JAJJMC010013482.1:0-13226 GCA_023531435.1 Papaver californicum
TTTTTTTTTTGTGGGTTGTATTTATCAAGTGGAGGTATTCTTTTAAGTATATTTTTTCCGACGAAATCTTTTCCGACGGATTAAAAAAAAATCAATAGTCGGTGTTCATGCATTTTGTTGAATAGTGATGCTCTTTTCCTACTTGGTTCGTGTTAGAAATGATAATATAAAAAGGACTATATTTAGGGAATCAAATTTCATAATATGTGTAATCTTCTATTATTAATATTTTCTATATTAAGAATTGTTCTACAAATATAAGTAGCCTTGTAATCCTTGTATTGTAGGTGTGTAAAAGTATAGAGAAAATTCTCCAAAATTGTTTTCTATTTCATCATGGTATCAGAGCAGGATTTTTCGATCAATTAACAATCGATCTTCCTCGACGCTCATCATCTACCAATCGTTCATCAGTATTGTTGCAGTCATGACAGGATCTGAAGACGGTAGCATCCATACCGGCGAACCCGCTACAGCAGGATCAATTGGCGGCACTACTCTCAAATCTGCCACAATCAAACAATAACACGCAGAAGCAGTCTGTTCCTACAATTCATCTGAGTATAAAACTCAATGAGAACAATTACTCCATGTGGTCTCGGTTGACCCGTATGAAGATTGGCGGCCAATGGAAGCTGTATCACCTCCCGGGCGTTCCGGAGCCACATGGAACCCATGATTCTGATTACGCACAGTGGGAACAGGACGATTTAATCGTCTGTTCATGGATGCTAGATAATATGGAGCCGGATATGGTACAACAATATGTTGAATTCCCGACTGCAAAAGAACTCTGGAGGGAGCTGTTTACGACTTACAGTAAGGGAAAAGATGGCGTTCAACTGTTCGACGTTCGAGCAAACAGCACCAAACAAGGAATTGATTCCCTTGAAACTCTGTAGGGTAAATTACAGAGTCTATGGAGGGACATTGAGTTACGGGATCCAAATCCTATGAAACATCCAGAGGATATAACAATATGGAACACAAAGCGAGCAAAAACCAAATTATACCATTTTTTGAATGCTGTCAGTGACGAATTTGACCAAGCAAAACGAGATCTGCTCCGAGAAAACCCATTACCTGAGGTGGAATACGCGTATGCCACTATACGATCAGAGAGGGACCAGAGGCGCGTTAAGGGTGCTGCAAAGAGGGACATAGAACCTTCAACTATCACCTCCGGCACCGAAATCGGATCTGGATTCTTCGTCACACCTTGCCCAGAAGAGGGAAATTACACCGCCGCTGTAACGAGCCACACCACCAAGCCGCAATCGGTCGCCAGTAGAGGGAAATCATCTCGCAGGGGCAGTATTGATCGGAAGAACATGCGATGTAGTCACTGTGGAAAATATCGTCATAGCAAGGAGGATTGCTATCAGTTGATTGGGTTTCCTGAAGGATGGAGGAGCCAACAAAAGGAGGGGATAGGCGCTGGGAACATGGCCACGTCGGCGATTGGCATCCAAGGAGGAGAGAAGGCCGACGGTAGTGAGAAGGAGGAGCAGCCAGGTATGTCTTTTTTTGGGAAGTCGACCTGTATCCCTCAGGCCGTTGCAGCTCGGGTATCTGAACCTAACAAAACTAATCGGTGGCTATTTGATTGTGGCGCTACTGACACTATGACATATGACAGAAATAATTTTATTAGGCATTTATTACCGAATAGGGAAATGATTCAGAGTGCAAATGGAGATCTCTCACAGTTCATGGAGCGGGAACCATTGCACTGTCTCCAACACTAAAATTACAGAACAGTCTCTATGTGCCCTATTTGTCTTGCAAGTTACTCTCTATTAGTCATGTGACAAAAGAGCTGAACTGTATGGTACTAATGTATCCGAGTTTCTGTTTGTTGCGGGATATTCAGTCGGGGAGAGTCATTGGGCGTGGTGCTGAGCATCAGGGACTTTACTATGTGGATGAAGTGGTTCAACACGGAACTACAGCGCTTGGTCACGGGACAGTTGAAAGGCAACAATGGATGTGGCATCGAAGGTTGGGGCATCCATTTGCAGGGTATCTCCATAAATTGTTTCCTAAGTTGTTTCCATCCAATAAAAATATGTCCAGTGAGACATGTATACTTGCTAAGAGTCATAAACAGTCTTATTCACAGTCTGATTCTAGAGCTAAGTCTGTGTTTTCCCTGGTTCATTCGGACGTATGGGGTCCTGCCCCAAAAGACGGTGTATGCATGTTAAACAGTGGTTTCAAGTATTTTGTGCTCTTTATAGATGATTTTTCTCGGATGACTTGTGTATATTTTCTCAAACATAAATACGAAGTTCCGTCTAAATTTATACAATTTCGCAACTTAGTTCAAACTCAGTTTCATACCCAGATTCAGGTACTCCGTTCGGACAACAGAGGAGAATATTTCAATTCTACTCTTAAACAGTTCTTCCAGGAAAAAGGTATCATTCATCAGACTTCTTGTCCGCATACCCCACAAAAAAATGGCGTAGCGGAAAGGAAGAATCGTCGCATTCTTGAAGTGACAAGAGCAATTATGCTCGAATAACATGTTCCCACTTTTTTTTTGCCTGAAACGGTTGCAACATCAGTGTATCTCCTTAATCGGTTAACCACTAAGGTATTAAATCTTCAAACTCCGCTTCAAGCCTTATCCACTCATATGAGTGTCCCGACAGCCTTGACACTCCAACCTCGTATTTTTGGAAGGTCTGTTTTTTTCCATATTCCTAAAACAGAACGCTATAAGTTTTATCCTTGCTCTATTAAATGTGTCTTTGTGGGGTATGGGATCCACCAAAAAGGATACCGTTGCTATAACCCTCGCAGTCATCGTATGTATTCCACGATGGATTGCGATTTGCTTGAAACTGAGTCCTACTATTCCACCCAATCTATTGTCCAGGGGGAGAGTCCTAGTGATCCATTAGATTGGTTGAGCAGTCCAGTGTGGCCCGAAACAATCCCAACAGAGAAGGTAGGCGGAACCACCGAGACGTTGACTCCCATAGTACAAGTTTCTAATGGCTTGGACACGTTACTCCCGGCTAATATCCCTGAGGTTAGTGTTTCTAATGTGGCTTCTGTTTCGGATACTCACTCTTCCGCATATAAATCTAATGATACTAGTCCAGAGGTTGCAACAGTACAAGAGACGATTGAACCAACTCAGAAGAAGTATGTGTTGCCATCCAGGAGAACCAGAGGGATTCCTCGTGCTCGGTACGAACCAGAGTATAGTCCGAAAGCCAGTCGTACCCAGTAGCGAACCTAGCCAGGGGGAGTTTATCACCAATTGCACATGCCTTTGTCGCAACTATATACACTCAGGAGGTTCCTAGAACAGTAGAGGCAACACTTGAGAATCCAGAGTGGTGTCAGGCGATGAAAGTAGAGATGGGGGCATTGGAAAAGAACAAGACTTGGGAGAAGTATGTTTTACTACATGGAAAGAGAGCATTTGGATGTCGATGGGTGTTCACTGTGAAGCACTGTGCTGATGGATCAGTCGAGAGGTACAATGCGAGATTGGTAGATAAAGGCTATACTCAGACATACAGTATCGACTATTCAGAAACTTTTTCTCCGGTTGCTAAAATTGACACTATCAGAGTCTTGTTTTTCAGTAGCAGCCAATCGTGATTGGCCACTCCATCAGTTTGATGTAACAAATGTATTCTTTCATGGAGATCTGAAGGAGGAAGTTTATATGGAGCCACCTCCTGGCTTCAAGTCAGGATTTCGAGATTCAGATATATGTAAATTGAAAAAGGCCTTATACGGCTTGAAACAGTCACCTAGGGCATGGTTTGGGAGGTTTACAGTTGTTATGAAGAAGTATGGCTACAGGTAGAGCAATTCAGACCATACATTGTTCCTCAAGAGAAGAGAAGGATGGGTGACATGTTTGATTATCTATGTTGATGATATGATTATTACAAGAGATGATTCTAAGGAGATATCTCATCTCAGACGGAATTTATTTCGGGAGTTTGAAATGAAGGACTTGGTAAAGCTCAAGCACTTTTTGGGGATCGAGGTACTACGTTCAAAAAAAGGTATCTTCATTTCTCAAAGAAAGTAATACTGGATTTTTTTAGTTGAGATAGGTATGCTCGATTGTAAGCCTGTAGATACACCTATTATGGTGAATCATGGGTTGAAGAAAATGGAGGGGGCAGAACCAGCATATCGTACTCGATATCAGCATCTAGTAGGGAAACTGATTTACCTTTCTCACACACGACCTGATATTGCGTATGCAGTAGGTGTTATGAGTCAGTTTATGCATGAGCCACAAGCTGATCACATGGAGGCTGCCTTGAGGGTTCTTCGATATCTAAAGGGGTCTCCAGGTTGTGGGGTTATGTTCATAAAGAATGGTCAATTGGATGTAGAAGCATATACAGATGTCGTCTGGGCAGGTAGTCCGATGGACAGGAGATCAACTTCAGGTTACTTCACTCTGGTTGGAGGGAACTTAGTCACCTGGAAGAGTAAGAAGCAAAAGGTTGTGGCAATTTCAAGTGATGAGGCGGAATTCTGAGGGATAACTCGAGGTCTGGCAGAGGTGTTATGGTTACGGAAGTTGCTAGCTAAGATTGGGTTTGCGGTAAAAGGAGCATGCAAGTTGATGTGTGACAACCGTGCAACCATTAGTATTTCAGAGAATCCAGTACAACATGACCGCACGAAACATGTTGAAGTTGATCGTCACTTTATCAAGGAGAAATTGGAGAATGACATTATCGCTCTTCCTTTTGTACGTTCTGAAGATCAACTGGCAGATATTCTCACGAAGGCCGTAAATGAGAGGATTTTCAGAGATGTTTTGTGCAAGCTGAATATTGGTGATCCTACTATTCAACTTGAGTGGGAGTGTTAGAAATATTAATATGGAAAGGATTATATTTAGGGAATCAAATTCCATAATATCTGTAATCTCCTGTTGTTAATATTTCCTATTCTATGAATTATTGTACAAATATAAGTAGCCTTGTAATCCTTGTATTGTAGGTGTGTGAAAATATAGATAAATTCAAAATTATTTTCTATTTCATTCGGAGGCTAATGTTTTCCATTTTATTCTTGAACCTAAAAATGATGTAGGAAGGAAATGCAATTCGAATTCATTATACCGTATTAAAATAACTAAATAACTAATAATTTATACGATGAATTATTTCGGCCAAGAGGACTCATATTCTGTGTGAGTAATATAAAAAGTTTAATCGATAATATTTGTTTTTTTTATTTTCTTTTTATGGATAGTATTTGCTCTTTTTATGTAGATAGATATAATCTGCACCAATTTCCACATACATAATAGATAATTTTAAAAGCTAACTATTTTGTTTCTCTCTCACTAATGTCAACGATATCACAATTTAATTCTAAAATTAATTAATTGTATCTCAATTTTATATTTAAAAATTAAATCTCGGAAGTTAGTTTTTATCATAAAACAAACGTAATCATCTGCTCTTGATTTCTGGTTTTGTTTTTCATTTTCATTTTGATTTTTGTTTTGAAAATGCACTTTTAGTTAGTTTCTTTTTTCTTGTTAATCTACATGAAAGAATTAATTTTAGATTTTGGTTTTGATATTTCCCGCGCTTATTGTAATTTTAAAAACTAGGAATCTAAAATTCAATTGAACAATCAAATGAAATTTTTTTCCTGAACTTAAATCTAAATAAATACGTAGGAAACAAACATTATCAAGAAGAAAAAAAATTGTAAGTTGGAAGTTGTTCTTGAACACAAAATGAATAGAACACTCCTACTGCTATTCTTCGCTGCCATGAACAATTAGGGCTGTCAATTTTTATCCGAAATCCGACATCCGTTTCCGATAATCCGGGATCCTATAGGATATTATCCGTTATAACGGATATCGGATATCGGATACGGATATTCTTATCGGATATTGAAGGTTAACGAAATGGAACCGGCTAAGCCGGTATCCGTCGGATATTATCCGTATCCGTTAAGAAAAAACTAAGTCAGTCAGGTCAAAATTAAAACTAGGTCTAAGTTGTCTTTCATTTTCTCCTCTTTCAGTTTCTTCTACTCCTACGGCTACCGCTTTTTGACGAATCTCTCCACAACTTTCATCAACTCTTCAGCTGCAGACTGCAGTTATTTTGCTAATTTGATCTGGGTAACCAGTTTCATCATCTATTTTCCCTCGAGAGTCGAGAGTAACGGAGGAGCAACACAAGAAGAATTATCACTCCCAAGAACAAACCTATATTTTGGAGGTAAGTATTCATCTTATCGATCTGAACTTGTAAGGGTCTCCGTTTTCCATTAGTATCATGAATTACTTTGCTCATTATTTCGCCCATTGCCGTGTTCATGCCCAATGATGTAACAAGCATGACAGGTTAGTGTTTCTGGGTTTTTGATTCTGTTAATGCCATTATATCCCAAGTTGGAACCCTAGTTGTATGTGAGTATGTCGTACTGATAATCTCAAATGTACCCAAGCTGTAATCTTTGTTAGTTGCATTTATGCTTGGTTATCGATACCCATTTGTTATAACATGCTAATTAATGTCGATTATGTGCCCTTAATAACCTGATGAAACCCTGATGAACTCAGTCATCTGGATGATAGCTAGTGATTATTCAGGCCTTGGATATCAAAGTCCAGTTTCCTCTCAAATTAAGGAATATAAGGTACTGATGATAGGCCAATGATCAAAATTCTAACTAGAGAGTAAAGACTTTCAGATAGTAAGTTTCACTGCTCGACTGAAAGATACCTCCTCCATCAAAAAATAAATAAATAGTGAAAGATATGCGTTATATGGTTCAGCCATGACTGATCGACATTCTGACTAGAGGGTAACGACTTTTAGATTGTTATTTTCACTGCTTGAATGAAAGATGCATCTCAAATTTTCTTGTAGGGAAATTAGTTATTGTACTTATCAGCGTCAGACTGTCAGTAGTGATTTTGGTTACTGATACCATTTGTTTCGCGTGTTAGATTCTGTCTTTATGAATTTGAGATACTGATTCTTCCCCTGGAGATTTATCTGTAGTTTGTGTGGAAATCAACAAATGAATTTCTAGCAACAGTGCAAGTTATTATCGAGTCCATGATTGACTATTTTTTTTTTCCACCAGCTTTTTGGGTTTCTTGAAAATTGACAAATACAATACATATATAGCAATTGATTCATTTCATTTTGTGCAGGTTGCAATTCACTTTGTATTTACTGTGTATTACTTTCTATCCCTTATATTGTATTTGTTGCAAGAACAATAGAACATGTAGTTTATAAATTGTGATCATTTGTGTGTGTTTTGTATGTGTTTTAATTGATTGTGAAGTGAAAAAAACAGATTTATAAGATGTTTTTCGACTATCGGATATTTACCGGATATTATCGGATATCCGATAACCTTAACGAAACGGAACCGGATATGAAGGTTAAATGTCCGCCGGATATTATCGGATATCGGATATCCGATAAGCTTATCGGATATCGGATACGGCTGAGCCAATATCCGTTCCGTTAACATCCGTTGACAGCCCTATGAACAATATTAAAAGAACTTCATAATCTTTTTAAAAATCATCAGAATTGCTTATTGTGGCCATCATTTAGTATCAATGATTCGGTGGCAACACAGAGTATATTCAGACAAATCATTCTTCCACCCATATATGGGGAGTAAAGTAAAATTTCACAAACCATCTATCATTTGATACCAAAACTGTAATAAAAAATTCAATATTTTGGTTTTCTAAATCTTTTTAATCAAGCTTAAGGTTTTTAAGAGAAGCTAACTAATTAAGATAAAATAAATTGAGTAAATTAACACGATCAATTCATCGTGCACCTGTTGCATGTTAGGAGGTTCAGACGGATGTAAAAATTTAGAATAAAAAAATAATTATTTTCACAAAAAATGTAGAAACATAAATTTAAAGACACTAAAAATGTAATATAAAATTTTCAATATTATTATTTATTAAATCTTTCCAGCTGAGCAAATCTCCACAATTAAGCTTTTTAGTACCCAACTTAATTGGGATAAAAAATAAATTAACATGGTCAATCGATCATTCACCCTTTGCATGGTTCAGACAACGAGAGACTCTTGCCTAAAATGTTTTCCATGCAAAAGAAAAAAAATTAAAAAATATTTGAGTGAATAAGGATCGGATATTTACAGTATACCGATCAAATCCGTTAGATTGTACAGATTGGTCATGCTCTTGAGCATTTTGATCTTTTTATGCAACTCCATATCTTCTTCGTGGGGGGTGTATGACAGCAATGTCGCCAGGGCTACCAGGGAAGTTCATAGCCATCATGACCTTACTACGTACTTCATGGGCATCTACCCCCAGATCCTCTAGGAAAGTTACTACATGTAGATGGTGTACGAGAATCCGGAACTGACTGTAAGGACTGTTGATGAATTACAAGCTCAATCCTGACTTTCTTTTCAACCTCCTCGGTTTTCTTATTCATGTTTTCATTATCCTCAAGGCTACCAGCAATGTTCATAGTCGTCACGGCACTAGTACTCGGTGGACATCTACCAGTGTTACCTCTACCAGAGAGATTAGTGCATGGAGAAGGCGAGCGAGGATTTGGAAGTGTCCTCCCTTGTAAGGAATGCTGGTGAATTGTAAGGTCAAGCCGATTATTCAAGTCGACAACGCCTTCACTTTCCGTTTTCATCAATAACAAATCTTTATCTTCTCGCAATATCCTCATCCCTTCCACTTTGTGGAAACTGTTGATGAGTAATAAAATGGATAAAACAGCAAATACAACTACCTTGAAGCCTACTCTTTCTTTATTTAGACCCATGTTCTAATTTTTTTGCAAATGAGAGTAATTGAACTTTACCCTCTCGATGATTGTTCGTTAATATATATAAGAGAAAAATGATATTTAAGATCTTCCTTTCTTTATGATAGGAGAAATATTAGGTCTATATTTTAGCTCTCTCTTTCGATATTTTATTGTTAACTGTGATGATGTTGGAGAAGAGCATATGTATTTGAAGTATTTATATAGACAAATGAGCTTTAAAATTTTGACTTGGCCAAACATATATAACGTTTTTGTTATATGTATTAAAAGAAGAAATCAAGGATTGTGGGATGTGTTGAAGTTGAATTAGTTTTTAGGATTTTAAGTTTGAACCTTGACTGAATGTTTATTTTCATATATTGAATCAAAATACACGGATCCTTGAACAGAATTTTATTTTACCAACAAACAACAGTCTTACTGTTTCAACACAATTTAACAGAGATAGATTTGAGCTCTCGTGTTGCATGCAAAGATATACCCTTTGCCGTTAGCACCAAATTAAAAAGAAATATATACAAAGATATATCTTAAGCAGTAGTCGGAGACCCTGGAAACCCTGGAAATCGGGATCATTTGTTGTGGCTGAGTGAAGGCAAGCAGACGAACCCATTATACGAGGAAAAATATAAATAAAGTACCAACTAATTAATTTTAGAGATTTTATATGGAAAATATATAAATAATCTTTATCTGCTAGTTGGTAACGGGGACAGTTGTACCCATTTGTCATTCCATAACTTCATCCGGAATGATCCACACTAAACCTATTTTTCAGGAGTTGAGCCAGTCTAAAACATGGATAGGTGGTTGTCTACTCTGCTGCGCTCTGGTTCCAAGTCCATTTTACTTATTCTAAGCTTGTTTTTATTGTCCCAACTTTTTTTCTTTCATAGGAAGTATTCTGACTCCGCACTGCTGCTTTCCACCTATTTTTATTCTTCATGCCCCCTGAGCTAGCAGGTTTACTATGATCATACCCTGATGATACTTTTGGATTCCAGAGCCAAAGTGCAGCCCAATAAATCAAAAACTATTTTCTATAACGGTTGACTTTGATTCAATTTGCAACAGCGCGTTTATGTAATTACCTTCGATTTTCTTTTCATATAACTTTTTATATGCATGCATGCATGCATGAAAGTCGTGTTATGAATGCGCTATTAGAGTACTAAATACTTTGAATAACAACAAATAATAATTTGTCAAGAAAAAGAATTCAACTCACAAGAATGAATGAAGTCAGACAAAAAGAATTTCAAAACTTAGGCGCATCATAAGTGGATGTTTACACTTTGCCGGGGAAAGAGACTCAACGGTGAAGAAAGCAACTATGGGAACAGTCCTTAAAAATCAACATATTTAAGCTGTGACTGTGTGGCTAGTAGAGACAAAGAAAATCGTGGAAGCTAAAAACTCATTCACTCTCTCTCTTGCACATAAAAACTCATTCTCGAGGGTCCCAAAACCACTTGCACAAGTTATAAGCTTTGATGCTACCTTTGGAATAAGAGTTACGCGTTTGAGTTTGGTTGGGACTTCAACTATTTAAGCTCTTTGCATGAGTTTTCCATTTTGTACTCTTATGTGAGTACTATAATTTTGAGTTTGCATCTAAGTGCATTGTAATTTATATGTGGGTTTCATACAACGAATTATTATGCGTAACATTTTCAAATTATTATGCGTAACATTTTCATGTGTAAATTATTTTTCCCGAGCAAAAAAAAATAAAATGTTTCATTTGAGATGTTGCATCATTCCATGGATTTGCTAGCATTATTTAGGGCTTGCTCTAGTTATACGGATATGATTCAAATTTGAAACCTGTTTGTGAGCATATCTAAAATTTATAGGGCATACTGAATAATGTTAGAATTAGACCACTTGGAGCAAAGCCAGTGGGGTGGGTATATTTACTAATTTACCAATTACCACCCCATAGTGAGATGGACAAAGCCAAAAAACAACTTGGTAAATTGATATATTGGGGGATTTATCCATCAAGGCTTAAAGTAAGTCGATCGTCTTTGTTTGTGACGACTGACTCAATGAGATTCAACTACGGTCGAATCTCAACGGCTCTCAATCTTCTTCCTATAAATTGCACCGAGCCTCGGTCTAGCATGGGCCGAGCGGCTCAATGTTAGTCAACAACGGTCGAATCTCAACGGCTCTCAATCCTATCCCTATAAATTCAAACATTTTCAACTCCAAAA
Source organism: Papaver californicum (assembly GCA_023531435.1). Classification (NCBI taxonomy): domain Eukaryota; kingdom Viridiplantae; phylum Streptophyta; class Magnoliopsida; order Ranunculales; family Papaveraceae; genus Papaver; species Papaver californicum. The sequence continues at coordinate 11,045 of JAJJMC010013482.1, forward strand.
TCACACCTTCTTCACTCAAAAATTTTTCTATTTTTTTTTTCAATCTTAAGCTTTCCATCTCAAACTCCTAATCTCAGTTTTTGTAGAAAAAAAAACTTTTAAAAAAATAGCTGCCAGAGTTCGTCATCCAAAATATATTCAAGAAGAGGATTTAACTATTTGTAAAGCATATGTTTTTTATAACAGAGGAAATGTTCCTACTGGCTAACTCATGGCGCACACGTCTTTTTGGCAGAATATTTTCACTATGTTCGTTGAAAAAACGGGAAACCCGAGGAACCGTCATAGCCTTGGGTTGTCGAGTTGTTTTCAAGCAATTAGTCATTCAGTCACGTGATTCTTTACTCAGGTAAGGGTAATTGATCGAGAAAAATTTAACGGTGTAAATGAAGATGAAGTGATCCAATTAGCTCTACATGTATGGTAGGAAAATCACGGCAAACCTTTTCTGGACGAAGCTTGTTTCAACATCCTTAGAGATCTTCACAGATTAGACCCTTTTATGTAATGATGTAGTTTCCTTTTAATCTTATGTAGTTTGTTATAAGAAAAAACATTGTTAAAATTTAATTGAATGTGAAATAAATTCAGTAGTTTTTTTATAGATTAATACTGATTATATAAATAGTTAGTTTCTTAATCTCAATTTAAATTACAAAGATTAAATAAAACGAAACTACTCATTCATATGCCAGTTGGGTGGGTAATGTCCATGGGATGGGTACTTGTCCCGATGCAGTATATCCCCAAAGCCTTGGCTTGCTCTTGGTTGAGATTCAATGAAATCAAACGTTTGAGATGGAGATGTGTTGAAGTCTAAATGTCTTCTGTAATCTTAATTGACATCTTGTGGACTGGGAGATAGAGACCTTGGTTATGGAGGTTGCACACGATGTAGAGATGGTTGTTGTGTATCTCGCACTACATCCCCCTGATGAGAAGGTGTTAATCCAAAAAGTCCTGCAAGATAGGGACTGAGAGTTGGGGACTGCATCAATGCCTGTAAATGTTCGCTGCAGATACGCCTAGTCAACTGATCTCTTAACTCCATCTGATTCATACGTTCTACCATTTGGTCAACAAAGGTCGTTGTGCCTGTATAATAATTTGTCACTCCATATCTTACGAGACAATTGGAACTATTTGACGCTCTCCTTGTAGATTATTGGTCTCGATCTTCCAACTCAATTCTGGTAAATCGGACCCAACCGATTAAGAACAAGGTGCTTCAGGTCCTCTTGGTGGGCTGATGAAGTAGAAGCTTCTTCATAAAGATAAACGACTAAAGTTGGAACCGATGGTGCTGGTTGTGTTGGTACAGGCAAGCCCAAGTTTCTTCTTCCTATTGGGGTAATATCGATCCAATAGATGTTTATAACATCTATATTAATTTCCGGCTTCGCGACTGATTTGTACCATAGGTCGTTTTCATTTTCGCCACAAAGTTTCCAATAACGATTATACTTCTTTTTTTATTTTCGAGCCCTTCGAATGACGTATTTCGTTCCCAAGACGGTTGATGGTGGAAGATTTTTGGGAATACCATATTCACCCACAAACTGTCTAGTACATCTCTCCCTAAAAAAATAGACATTAATATCTCTTATTTGAACGTAGAACAACAGGCGCTATTCTCTAATTTCATTGGCTACAATAGAATTTAACTCCTTTAAATCCTTATAGGGGTTCCAAATAACATTCTCTCCTCTTAAGATCCATTTGGATTCTCCATGTATGTATATGATCTCGCTCAGCGGCATTTGACCCTTCTTTTTCCAGTTACTAGCTTCAAACTTTACTACAATTAGGAAAACGTCTATCGAACATCTTTAGTCTTCGTAAACTAATATTGATATATGTATACCACCAAATCTGAAGTAAACAACACGTACGATTAGCTTAACCTTATATAAATAATTGTAAACTTATATAAACTTGTACGATTAGTTTACATATTTACCTCAAGGACTCCCCAAACACCTACGATGCTTTGCCCACCCAAGCAGGCGACATCGAGACAAACGTATAAATCGACCAATATAGAGGACCCTCAATCATAACTGACAACCTTTTCAAAATATTGCAATGCCTTTTGCCATCCTACTAAAACACTATTATTTGTGTTAGGGAAAAATTACATACCAATTACCCATAAAATAATAACCTTTGCAATTTCTGAAAT
>JAJJMC010013483.1:0-13391 GCA_023531435.1 Papaver californicum
TTTGTGGCGGAGCCAGTGAGTTAGGAAGAGACCAACAAAAAAAAAAAATATATGGGAGCAAACAATATAGACAAATTTGGATATTTGTTGTAAATATATACACACAGTCACGAATAGAGTTTAAGAGCTTGTTGGGCAGTGGGGGCATTTGCCCCGATTGTCTGGTTACACCCCAGTAATCCAAGGAGATGAGAGTGAGAGAAAAACTGTACCTCAGTATTAGTTTGATGCAGCTGAGACTTATCTAAGGATAGTGGACCTATATCATTTTGTTCTATATTATCTTCTTTGTCTTCACCATATGATTCTGTTGAGGGTGCTTCTCCTTTGTTTGGACTAATCTGAGGGATGACTTCATAATTATTGTTTTCATCACCTGTTCTTGTTGTATCTTTATGTTGATAATCGTTTTTCTCTAATTCTTCTTCTCCTTCATCTTGATTATTGTCTTTTACTTTCAAAGAGAGGTTAGTCTGCATTGTCTTTTCTTCCCAAGCCTCCTCCATCCTCTAAGCTGTCGATCTCTCTAGCTAATCCCTAGAGACAGTATACTAATACTACTGGTTGTTAATATGAATAAATCCTTCTTCTTTTGAGGCACCAAAGTCAATGCCCTTAGTTCTAAAACGTATTCATACATTATTTAAGCTACGTACGAGAGATGGAAAGGCGTCTAAAATTTAAGTCCTTTGCTTCTACTGCCTTTCTTTATTATTTCTCTCGATCGTTTAATTATACGCTGATGTATATCTGTCACCTTCCAAGAAATTGTCTAGATGAAGATGCCGGCTATAAGAGGGCCAACTTTTGCTAGTCAATGGACCAAGAATATTAGCATACTCTAGGAGGTAAATATGGATGTTAAGGTCAGAACTCAGAAAGCAAAATCAATCCTAAAAGTCGGAAGAAAAAAATTTACTTCTTAAGAAAGTTAATTTTCTGACTTTTAGAAATAATTTTTAATTTTTTTTTTTAGAAACATGTTTGGATATAACTTAAGAAGTTATTTTTCAACTTTAAGAAAGAAAAAAAAGAGAAATTTTGTGCTTGGGTCGTAGGTTTTGGTATGGTAGAGTGTTTGAGTCGTAAATTTGTCCACTGGTGTGTTTGGGTCGTAAGACCGTCAGTCAACACGGTCAAACTAACCGGTCGTTAGTCCAAAAATTACAAGTTTGCCATTCCGTCAAGCCATCCATAAACAGCCGTTTTTTGTCAAAAATTCGGCAAAAAAAAAAAAAAAAACGGTAAAAATACGGTAAAAATTCTCTGTGGCCTTTCGCAAAATCGCCAATTCCTCTCTGTTGCCTTTGCTTATTACGGGATTTTGGGGGGTTTTTTAAACTTTTAACAAATTTGTGTTAAATATTTACTAGAACCATTGCAACACTAAACTCATCATCCTCATCTTCATTTTCATACAGATTTTGGATGTTTTTAATGAACTCACCCTATAAACTAACTTCTGACAATTTTATATTTAAAAATCAAAAATTATTTTTTAAGATGTATCCAAACAGCCTTTAAAAATGGGAATCATAGTATTAGCATATTGCAATCCTAGGATTCACAAGCAGTGCACTTTGGACGACACTGGCTTTGTGATGTGAATGATTCCAATGAAACAAGTCCAAAATTTTACCGGTCAGGAAAATAAAAATAAAAAGAGAGTGTAACCCAAAATGTAAAATATAAAATTAGAAAAGGTATATAGCACGTACTGGTTGCCCTCTAATTGTATAGTGCATAAATATTTTCCTCAGTTTGACTGCATGCTCAAGTTAACGAGCCTTCGCAATAACGTAATGAACTACCGATTTGCATTTTGGCTAATCGGTGTATATCTCCTCCTATTTGCTGGAAAGGAAAAATGACCAAAATCATATCTTGTTAATGAGGAAACCAGAAAAGTTTTGAAATCCTGCTAATAAAATCATAATGAATCTTTCATTTTAATACGATCTAGAGCGTCTCTAGATCTAATGGCACTTGAAGAATGTCAACTGTTAGTAAGATCCCTTGCCCTTAGCCTTAAGATTATAAACATGATAACTCATTAACTAATTAATTATTATAAAAACAGAATGATGATCTTCTCTTAAATTTCAGATTGGAATAGTGATGTATTCTAATCTGCTCTAGTCAACGCAATTAAGAGCAGTTCCGGCCCAAAGAAAAATGTTATATTCCTCATCTTAAGAAAGACGATATTTTTATTTTTTTTTAATTTAATCTATTTTTGAGTAAACATAAAAAATAACAATACCTCTTTTTTTATGATGGAGATAATATGACTATATGTGTCCAGTGTCCAAGAAATAAGAACAACTCATCGACACCAAATGAAACGGTATATCTAGAAATGTCGCATCGGCTGCATTGTGTACGACCAACTGTTCAACATTTTAATTACTCCCCATTAGCTTCACTTGTTTGATGAATCGAATTTCCTGCGCACTCTATAAACATTGTTCACGACATCACAATCTCGTATTTTTGGTTTTATTTGGGTAATTATGTCATGAGTCACAACGGACGGTATTCATAATAGGTAAAATGATGGCTAACTAATAATTATTTAATTAATCAAATGAAAATACCGAATTAATACTTACTTTCTCAAAGAATATGCACAAAATTAAACTCTTACCTTTTAGATATAAAAAATAAGGATCAGTTAATGAGTATACTATGCGGTATACGAGTGGAATTGCTTTTATGGGCATGGAGCATTTTCATCACCGTAGTTATAACTTATATTTATGCCAGCCCACGATGAAAATTGATTTTACCAGAATTGTTACCACTTTACCATATACTCTGCTGTTAGTCTTTCTACAAGATTAAGGAATTAAGGAATTAATTATAATACCAGTACCTCACTTTAACTTAAGATTCTAGGATAATACAATGTATAGAAAGTCAGCAACTTAATTTCCATCTGAATTCCCCTTGTTTAATGGAAGTGTTATTCATCATCTAGACTCCTGTTTAGATTATCTACACCTTATTTCTATCTCAAGTAACTCAAAGGTGTTGATGTCATAGAAGACACGAGGAGATTATTTGAGCCAAATCCCGAAATATGCCCTTCACATATCACACACTTTCAAAAGGCCATGATAGAGTAACATACAAAAAATCTCCACCCAAGCCAACCATGGTTTCAATCTAGTGAAAACAAAAATCCTTTTTAAATTTGGAAACATACAGAATGGAGGGTGGGAGGAGCAGTGGCACGTTGCTACAGACAAGGGAGCAAACGTCGCCGCAGCCAATTCATCCGTCGGGATTATATGTATAAATTAGAGAGAAGTATTAATTTTTTATACATGCCCGTCCCTCATCACCATCCACACGGATTTATGCTTGTTTAGCCACCAATCATGTTGATTGAGATTCTCAAACTTTTGTTACATTGCATCCACCGGGTGGAGGAGGATGTTATCCTCATGGAAACAAGCCTACAATGATTATTATTAACCTAAGATATTTATTTATTTTTGAAGCCTGCCTTTTACAATGATAGAAATTATTGGTTTGGTGTGATGAAGATTTGTCCCGTTTCATCGGTTAAATGTTTTTAAATATCTTCAAAACATTCTTGATTGATATGATTATTTTTATGGGTAGAAAAATTTGATACCCTTTGATAATTTAGTATGACATATGTGTGCAGTTTAAAAAAATTTAGATATCGCAAAAGTATGAATGGAATTTTAGTGTCAAAGAATTTTTTGTTAGAAATACTTAAACCACAATGGAATATCAATTCCATACACTCTTGACAATGACAACTAAAAGAATTAACCAAATTTTATACATTGTTATATTCAAAATTTTGTTCGAACTGTAGTCAAGCTGGAAAAAGTTTTCAAATATTGCTAGATATCAATCACCAGGCATGAGAATTACAAAAGACGTGATTTATTTAAATTGTCTGCGTGTGGTCCAAATTGACATGAGAAACAAAAAGCACGCTTAAATACTACTCAGAGAGTCCAGGTTTTTATCATAGGTACCTTCCAACTGAAATGGGCTTTGGCCAACACCTGTCCCCATACCGTAGGTACCTAATGTATAACAAATGTGTAAGCTTTCCATTCCTCAAGGAACCATACGTCCCTAAAGAATTCAAGATAACCATCTCTTTTTAAGGATTTCATCGATCTTTAATAAGTTTTCCTTGTGAGACACTAATCGTCATTGGATAAAATAAAAGGATGACCATTGTCTAGAGAGCCTATGTTGTCGTCCATCTTATACATAATTTGGGGTTCTTGACTTTGGTAAACAATTTTGTTGTTGAATATGACCGTCCCCTTGTTTATGCCTTCTCCGAGAGGTGTTATGGGAAAACAAATATTATACATCTTTCGTTTAGCGAAATGAAAATAACTCCAGATGATGTGCAGTTTATTACAGACCTCAACATAGTAAGTAAAATCATGAGGGACCCCGACTACATAAATGAGCTTAGTTAGGAGAAGATTTACGAATTTACTCGGGGGTGTTTGGTTGGGATGTGGAGAAGACTTAGTCGGAGATGCTGGTAACTGGTTAAAAGAAGAAAATGTTTCATCTAAAGAGCTTGAGGGAACAATTCAAAAATACAAACATGTTTCATCAAAGAAGAGAGTTGACTCGGGAGCATGTGTAATGACCCGACCTTCCACCGATATTGTACCCACTTAGCCACTGCGGTCATCCGGCAGTGTGGGGTTTTCTACGGGCACCGCTGCGGTCATCCAGCAGCAGCTTCCCGGGAGGTCATCCATCCTTGGATTACTCCCGCCCGAGCACGCTTAACTTCAGAGCTTTTTGCCAACTCTGAGCCAGTTGTGCTGAAAAGGCCTCGGTGTTAGGAAAGGACAAACCATTACTTATATTCCGAATCGGGGTATTACAATACCACCATCTTAAATTGGAGCCGTCCTCGGATCCGCAATATATTCAAGCCCAGATCTCCGACGTTCTCTACCACCTATGAGACCAATACCTGGAACACCCCGTCCAGCGTACTCTCTCACCCTTGGCAGGTGACCCGTCGTCGGCTCTGATACCACTTTGTAATGACCCGATCTTCCACTGATATTGTCCCCACTTAGCCACTGCGGTTATCCGACATTGTGGGTTTTCAACGGGCACCGTTACGGTTATCCAGCAGCAGCTTCCCAGGAGGTCACCCATCCCTGAATTACTCCCGCCCGAGCACGCTTAACTGCAGAGCTTTTTTCCAACTCTGGAGCCAACTGTGCTGAAAAGGCATCGGTGTTAGGAAAGGACAAACCATTACCTATATTCCATTCGGCAAACTCTACCTGCCGAATTGGGGTATTACAGCATGTAACTGATACGGCCACCACATATATTCTCTACATCTTGAGATATATTATTTTTCCTGATATTTTCATGTCAAATTGTAAATGCCAACTATATACAGTTAGTGAAACCATTGAACAAAGATTGTGACTACTATTGGGGCACTGCGCGCCTTTCATACTTGTTAAACGAGATGAGAAAGGTTGTTAGGGTAAAGAAAAACTGAATTTTGCAGGGATTAATGGATCTATTGCAAGTAATTCAAGTGGAGTAGTTATTATATTTGTTTACTTTTACTCTTTGTTTATCTCACATATAATCCTATGTTGACGCAGGTGTCGATATACTTGCACTAATTAAAGTTTACAGAAAGATCCCAACTGAACAAGGATTGGAACGAACATGAATTTCAAGGAAGCCGATATTCCTTCATTGGTGAGACGAAGATTTTGAAGAAGCTTTGAGACAATAATTAAATGACTTGACAAAAGAAGATGTTGTCTTTGACCCTTACAAGCAAGCAATAGCGGAAGGAAATATATTAGGGTGTAGGGAACAACATTATTTTGGACTTATATTTCACCCCAAATGATATGTAATGTATCACCCGACAGGAATGACACGATAACATGGTAGTGTGCAAAATATCCCCAAGGAATCTTTCAAGACAAGTATACATTGAAGAAGGTCGATTGTAAGTCTCATTATGACAGAATTGTGGTTGTTCACGATCCTGTAACAAACTAGGATTAAGAAGATATGAGGTTTTCCATAATGGTTTTTTATAGGTATGTGAACCCATATGATGAGGTATCTCGAGATTACATGGCGTGGTACCGCAACGTTTTGCATCCTCGCGTGACACAAAAATACGAGGGAGTTTTTGTTAAAAACCTAAAGAAAGTTTTCGATATTCTAGTATGTATTGTTAGTCTTGTATGGTTTTAAAGGTTTTGGCATGGTTTATAAGTATTAAATGTTTGTTGTTTGAATTGAAAACATAGAAATTTAATTACGCCTCTGATCAATAAGGTAAAAGTATGTATGGAAAGAGGAAAAAAATTGAGGAAAAGGAAAAGATGATTGACGTATACAACAATCTGGAAAATGAAAAGGTTAGTGTTATGTTTGGGGAAACCAAATAGACGATGCCATATAGGAAATCCATAGCAAGGAATACTACTCGGGAAGGAAAAATGGCCATGACAAAAATGACCAACATGATGGTGGCGATAATGATGGCACTCGAGATCTACCTACTAAACGAACAATGGAATATCTAGAACTAACGAAGACATGGGCATACAAAACAAATACAATGGTCATGATAATAGATTAACCATAGCTCATGATCTCCTGATTGTTTTTTATGAGTAGATTTGTTTGTGCAATATTTTATATTCAGTTAGTAATATATCATCAATAATTACACATTTAATGAAGAAAATAGTATAACAACCACGGATGAGCAATCGAGACCAGAAACAAAAAGCATATGGTACATAAATATGATATATGTGTTGTTTAATCAATATAGAGTATTCTGCTTTAATAATCACAAGATAAAAATAAATTTCTAAAGTGATTTCTGAAATATTTTTCATCGAAAATATTTTAAAAATTTCTGATGACCACCGTCTGCGAATTTAGAAAGCTTGTTATTTATTAAATTCCAATTTTCGAATAAAGAGATATAATATAAAAAATATATTTTGAGTATTGATTTGGAACATCTAAATAAGTAAATTTGGCTTATTGTAGTATATATGACTAAAATCCATGACATGTTTACGAACATTATTCTAGTAGCTAAAATGGGGGATTTTTGATGAAATTTTAATAAATCACATGCCTAGTCGTGCCTCAATATGGATCCACCTCAGTAAACAAGGTCGACGAGGTTATGGTTAAAGGACATTTTTATATTTGTCTTTAATTTTGTTAGTGATTATTGATTCGTTTTCAAGACTCAAAGTTATGTCTTTAACTTTGTTGGTATCGAATTAAAACATGTATCTAGGTTTATTAGTATTCGAATGAAATAATTCTTGATTTTAAAACTGTTATGTTTGGATAAGACGTGAGGAAAAAAAAATACAATTTGAATATAGATCCTTCAAAAAAATAAAAAATGGTAGCAATCGGCCGATGTGGGTCATACTTATTTGAAAATTTAATCTTTGGACCAAAATGAAGGTTCTTTGACAGTTTTTCGTCTACAACCGACCTATATAGACATGAATATCGGTTGATTGCAAATGATATCCATTTTTCAAAGTACAAGTTTAATGTCGGCCTTATTTCCTTAAGTATCAGCTGGTTCTGGGTTTTCATTCCATACGTTTGTCAGGCTTACAAAATCGGTTGATATAGACATTCATATCGACCGATCCTTGTTAGAGGAAACATCAATTTTTCTTGGATGGTTTTAGGATACAATTAGTCGATGTGGACATTCTTATATTATGGTTGTAGCACGCTAATGTTTATGTTGTTTTTTTAAATAAAATCTTCCAATGGATATTCTCAAAGGTGATTATGACAAACTATTCTACTTGAATTTTTTATTTTTTTCAAAAAAACTAGTTGATGGGTCTTCATATATACAAGGATAACCCCTTTCTTAAGTACAATTTTCCCCAAACTTGCATCGTTTATTCACTCATCCTTCATCCACTAGTCAAATAAAGTTCAAAAATTGGCATGGGAACCAGAAGATGATGAAGAACTTATTAAATTGTTTATTTCCATCTCCATGAACGTCCGAATGAAATTTATAATATATTCTGGAAGAGAGTTATAGAATTTTTTGAAGAGCACATCGGGAATCCTAAACGCCGCAAGTGGAAAGAATTAACGCTTAAATTCGACAGCATCAAAAGAGATATGCGAGAGTACCGTAAAATACGGGGAATGGTTAACAAATATCATCCCCAAGTTTCTCGTAGTGAATAAGTGAGTAATTCGACATATTTCTCTGTATTCCAATATCATTACATGTTTGCATGCTAACTTGTCATTCATTTAATTTCAAATTAGACAATTTGCGAGTTTATAACGAATACGAAATGGTGAACGATGGTTCATGCACATGAAGGAATATATTATATTGAAGAGACGTGCTCCGAGATTCATTGGGGATGTACTGATGTCTGAGATGATAGACTACGTATATTAAATTATGTAATATGCTAATTTTCTAAAACTATGAATGAAAATTACCTTTTTGAACACCTATATCTGTGATTGTGTCGGGGAAAAACCGGACAGTATAATCGGCATTTATACTAATATACACACAGATTTTAGACTCTATTATTCCTGAAAAATACTTAGAATCGACAAATACGATGGTCCATGTACGCCGATTCATTTATACCTTTATTCCTGAAAATACTTAACTTCTTCTTCAAACCCACGACACAATCCATCTACTAACCGCCTAATTCTTGAACACTCTAATGATAATTATGACTAAAACTAAATTCAAGAATTAATTAATTTAACAACTAAAACGATGATTAACACTAATTAATTAAGGATAAATTAGTCACTAATAAAAATAGTTGGATACGGATTTTTAAATTTACTTTAAAATTATCAATATTATCTTTTATGGTAGGCCTCAATCTAGCCAATTTTTTTTTAATAAATATAACCATATTTGCGTTCAACTTTCAAAACATGGAAAAAACTCGTAATGTACTAAGATTTTATAGGAAAATTTATTTAGGGTTGCAGTCAATTAATCTGGGGTTTATGGGTTGTTCCTATCAAGGGAAGTGGAATAAAGGGTAATTTAGTAGTAGAGAAAGACTGGGCTACCTTTAAATTCATGATTGTAAATTATAAACTATTATTTTTATATGGAGAAGAAGTCGTTGAGACTCTAGTTCAACCAAGTAAAAAAAACGCAAACAAAATCTTAGACAGTTGAACCTAAAGCTCGGTTGGTTAAAAATAAAACAACAAAAAAAGTCTTTGGCTTGGTTGGGTCAATATAAGGAAAATGGTATAGCTAGTTAAAATAAAAAGGGGAAATTTTAGAAAAAAATTTATCTGTAAATTTTTGTAATGCTTATAAATTTTAAATTTAAATCACTGATATCATCATCTAATAACTTTATATTGTACTATAATGATATCGGGAGAAAAAAAAAATTAGGTTCAAGACTTATTTTCCTGGTGAAAAAAGTTGAAAAGAACTGATCCCAATTTTTTACAATTTGATCAAGGAAACGAATGTGAAATTCTCAACCCAACTTTTGTATCCCAAAATCAATAAGGATAACTTGGATATTTACAACCAATTTTTTTATTTTTAAGCATTCCCAAGTTTTATGTCATAGACTCATAGTGACTCTTTTTCATTTTTTTCACGACCACAAATTAATTTACGGCAGTCCACAAATTAACAGGCTTCTGTACATGATGTTTGAGCGAGTTTGGGCCTTCATGTGATTTCAAATGGGCTTAAGACGGTGAAGATTAGATAACGTGAGACCTACAAACTCACAGGTCTTCCTACTGTTGCCTACGCCTAGTCCACCCGCATAAACATCTGCTTCCAAAGTACTCACACTTAACCCCAATAAAATTGAATTTAGCTTGTAGTTATACCACTAGGAAAAAAACACATGCACTTCATATAATACCTAAGCTTATGCTTCAAAAAAAAATGAAAAAGTGATAGTAACACTTTTGCTGAAACAGAGGTAGTATATTTTTATTTATTTTTTGAGGTGCGCTTTTTTTGAAGCATAAATGTTACTATCACTTTTTCATTTTAGCGTATTACTCCCTCTGTTTCAGTAAAAGTGTTACTATCACTTTTTCATTTTAGCCTAAAATGAAAAAGTGATAATAACACTTTTACTGAAACAGAGGGAGTAATACGTTTAAAGAAAAAAAAAATTAGTTAGTGTAATCTTTTATCATTCGTACTAGTAAAAACAAACTGGTATTTCTTTTATGGTTATTGTTATTGAATGAACAAACCTTTCCCTTTTAAGAATTAAAGTCTCTATTTAAAAGCTAAATAGCATTAGGTTATTTACTCGATGTATACATAAGTCTATAATAGTTAAATAAAAAGCATTTTCAAAAAATAAATAAAATCAAATTGTATATTAAACTACGTCAAAAAATTATGAAAAGTATCCGTAAAGTATTTGAAAGGTATTTTTGTCCCGATATTTCAAATTAAATAAAGGATGCTCCAAATATAATATTGATATATATTCTCAGATATCTCAAATATCCCATTCGATACGAATTTGATACAAATATGGGTATATTGATGTGATAGTCGTCCTTGGCTTTGAAAAATTAGGTTCATGCCCAAAAAAAATTCTTACTCACGGACCCAAAATATTTTCTAGTTATTGCCAGACCCATAATTATTTGAAATTATAAAAAAAAAGACATAAGTACCCTTAATATGGATTACATGTATAACAAATAAACCTCGGATTTTCACTCTCCTCGGAAAATTGATTGCATAAATCGTTATCCATCATATTTTTGCAGGGGTATAATTGACGAGCAAACTAGAATACAATGTATCTAAAAAATATACAATGTTTTACAAATTTTATATCATCGAAAAGCTCTTAAGGGCAACTGCAGCGGTTGGAGTAGACCATCGAGTAAAGAGCAAATCAGTTTGCTCGTGTAAAAAAAAAAAACGCAACGGAAACCTGACTAAATATGATATTATGTTGTTCTAAATAAGCGTTAGCTAACAAACGCTACACTACAATAACATTTGGTTACACAGACGTTCAACTACACAAGCGTTATGTTTTTGACGTTCATCTAGATTAGCGCTTTGAACATAGCTCCTGTAATGTAGCGTTACGTACTCAAACGTTACTCTACTAAAGCGTATATCTAGACGTTACTCTACTGAAGCGTTTTGATACCAATCAAAGAAAAACGTCCCAGTAAAGTAGCGTCTAAACCGAAACGCTACTCTAAAACAACATTTCAGCCGAAAACACCCCCACAGAAGAGCGTTTGGAAACCTTAACGTCGCTCTACAAGAGCGGTCATTTGCAAACGTCGCTCTACAAGAGCGTTAGTTTCCCGACACGTTGTGCTACAATAGCGTGAAGATAGGTCAGCACAAATTCGGTCAAAAGAGTTACGTGGCATTGTTCCCACTATCGACATGCTATGTTGGGAGAGCGTCTCAACAAAACGCTCCCCTGGAAGAGCGTCTATAACCACCACGCTCTTCTGGGAGAGCGTTTGCAAGCGTTTACTATTTTAACGCTTCTTCTAGTGAGCGTGAGTATATAAACGTCTATTTACAGTAGCGTTTTGACAATTAACGCTCTACCAAAGGAACGTTCAACCCACACGCTCTTCTAGCTTGCGTTTGTTCAAATTACGTTGTTTTAATACAACGTTACAAAAACGCTCTTCTAACTGAACGTTTTGCTAAACGTCTTTCAGTAGAGACGTTTGTGTTTATGTCCTCGTACAATGGCGTTTTGGGGAAACGCTGTCTTACAAGAGCGTCAGACTATATCTATGTTTGGTCCAGTTGCTCGACAAAACTTGGTCGGATACTGTTGAAAATCTGGACCAAATACCATATTCACTCGCCCGTTGCGGCTCACAAAACCGGACCAAAGAGCAATCTTGGTCTTTGCTCTTTGGTCTGGTCGACCGCTGCAGTTGCCCTAACGAGGTTTACACAACGAATACAAACAACAAAATCAATTTTTTTACAAAAAAAGTTGGTGGTGATTGTTCTTTTAGGCACAAATGTTGATTAGTGGATGCATAACATGTTATGCAGTCAGCATAATGGATGCATAACAAAAATAAGAATGCATATCCAATACGTCAACATCATTATGCACATGCAACCACTTTTACGTGTTATGCAACCACTTTATCGGATGCAAAATGGTTAGTGGATGAAAAATCGTTATGAGGTCGTCAAAATGGCTACATAATAGTTATGCAACCATTTTCTCGAGTGCATAACCGGTTATGTAGTCGTTTTTGTAGCTGCACAACAGAATAAGCCGTCATTTTTTGGTTGATTTTAGTGATAGCAAAGTGGTTGCAAAATGCATTAAACAACCATTCGCTCGACTGCATAACAAGTTATGCAACCATTTTTGAAGTTGCATAAGAGGTTATGCAGCCGCTTTTGTAGCTACTTAACAGATTATGCAGCCATTTTTTGTTTGATTTTGGTGCCAACAAAAAAGTGGTTGCATAATGCATTATGCAACCATTTTCTCGACTGTATAACATGTTATGCAGCTATAAAATAGCTACATAACAAATTATGCATCCATTTTATGGTTGATTTCAGTGCTAACAAAAAAACGGTTGCATTTTTGTAGCTGTATAATAGCTTATGCAACCATTTTTTGTTGATTTCAGTGCTAATTAATATCATCAAGGTTTAACAACAAAAATAAGCAAACATGTTACGAAGTTTAAAAAAACAATATTCATCACGAAACAATCATCCATCCATGTGAACTGACTAAGTTAATCTCTACAAAATTGTAATGACCCGACCTTCCACCGATATTGTCCCCACTTAGCCACTACGATCATCCGGCAGTGTGGAATTTTCTACGGGCACCGCTGCGGTCATCCAGCAGCAGCTTCCCGGGAGGTCACCCATCCCTGGATTACTCCCGCCCGAGCACGCTTAACTGCAGAGCTTTTTGCCAACTCCGAGCCAGTTGTGCTGAAAAAGGCCTCGGTGTTAGGAAAGGACAAACCATTACATTCGGCGAACCCTACCTGCCGAATTGGGGTATTACAATACCACCACCTTAAATTGGAGCCGTCCTTGGCTCCGGAATATATTCAAGCCCAGATCTCCGACGTTCCCTACCACCTATGAGACCAATACCTGGAACACCCCGTCCAGCGTACTCTTTCACCCTTGGCAGGTGACCATCGTCGTCTCTGATACCACTTTGTAATGACCCGACCTTCCACCGATATTGTCCCCACTTAGCCACTGCGGTCATCCGACAGTATGGGATTTTCTACGGGCACCGCTGCGGTCATCCAGCAGCAGCTTCCCGGGA
>JAJJMC010013493.1:0-17500 GCA_023531435.1 Papaver californicum
ATCCAAATGTGTAAAAGAATCTAGCCGCACTTAAAAGCCGAGTACTCTACCGTTGAGTTAGCAACCCAAATAATGTAATTATGGTGTGTAGATATGATCGAAATAAAAAAAGAAATAGATTAGATTGAACGGCCACATCAAAGGATTAAACTAGCAACAAATCGACAAAAGGTTTTTAGGACCGATTCGGAATATAAAAATGAACAAATCATATGAAAATAGAAGAAATTCCCAGATAAAAAAAGAGAGATTCTCCTTTATTTGTCTATTTTTTCATAAAAAAGGGTCCTCTTGTGTTACAGCAAATCTAACGAGCACTTTTTTTGAAGTAAAAAACAAAACTTATGGGACGTGGATAAATAGATCCATTTATCCACGATCCAATTATATTTGTTCAATACACTATTGTCAATATGAACGTTGAAAACATAAAGAAAAAAAGACAAAACCCGAATATAACAAAAGGGACAATAAGCAAGCTTAACCCCCTTTTCTTGGTGTCATCCTAACAAAAACCAAACCATATCAAGAAAAAATATTTCATTATTTCGAGAATCGATAATATTCGAGAATCGATAATATGGGATTATATGAAAGCAATCTAATAGTAAATTCGTATAAATAGAACAAAAAAAAAAGAGTGAAAAAAGAAGAAATTCCAGGAAGTTCACATTATGGAACCCTCACTTTCTTTATCTTTGTTCATTATTTAAAGTTCGTTTGATTACCGGGAAGAAGTTCCTTAAACACCTCTGCCTTCTTTGAAATATCATGAACGGTTCCTGTGGGTTGAGCGCCTTTTTCAAGGAAATAGAGAATAGCGGGAACGTTTGAATAAGTTTGATTCTTTATCGGATCGTAAAAACCCACTTTTCGAAGATCTCTTCCTTCTCTTCGGGATCGAACATCAATTGCAACGATTCGATAGATGGCTCATTGGGATAGATGTAGATGAACAACGCCCCCCCTAGAAACGTATAGGAGGTTTTCTCCTCGTACGGCTCGAGAAAGAATGATTTGAATTTATGTATATAGTTCCAAATAGATTGAGAAAATAATAAAATCCATTAGACTTTTTTTGAATTCCTTTTTTTCTTCCTTCCCGCAGAAAAGAAAAAACATTCGTACTCATAACTCAAGTTGTATAATTATCAAAGAGCTCAAAGGAAAATCCTTAAGCTTAGGCATTTTATTTATTGAGCTGTCTCTAACCCCCTTGCTTTGTCTTGTTTAGAGTCCATTTTTTATTCCTCGCCCTGACCGAACCTATTGTTGAGACAACAGAAAATGGTGTTTTCTTGTTCCGGGATCCTTTATCGTTGCTTTGAATCATTGGGTTTAGACATTACTTCGGTGATATTTAATCTTTCAAAACGGCAGCAACATACCTTTTGTGATTTCTTTCTATCGAAGAATCAGATGAAGGATTGATTCCCATGCGATACACTTTTGTTTTGATCAAAATAGTTTCGTTTTTTGACAATTCCAAGAAAAGAATTTCCTTTTTTTGAAACGTTTGCTCGAATTGGATCCTTTCTATTTCTATATTGAAGATATACTTACGAAGTTGTTCCGACTTATTGATTGACACTAACCCTAGACCCTTGCCCCTGAGAAATGAATCAATACTTTCTACTCGAGCTCCATCATGTACTATTTACAACCCAGCAAAAAGGGATTGTTCTAGTGGAACAGAACAAACTATGTCGAGCCAAGAGCACCTTCATTCCTATATAAAATGGTGGATGTAAGAATCCACAACCGATCATGTCCTTCAAGTCGCACGTTGCTTTCTACCACATCGTTTTAAACGAAGTTTTACCATAACTTTCCTCTAGTTTGGAGCCGGTATGGAATTGATTCAATATGGAATCATGAATAGTCATTAGTTCAATCGGTACATAGTAATCTATACTTTCATACTTTCTTTTTCTATATGGAAAGGTCCTTTTTTCTGGAGAAGTCTCCGCAAAGGATTCAATTTAATTAACCCTATCTTTTATTCTATGAGCAAAAGAATTAATAAAGAAAATGAAGAAAAAAACGCTTTTCTTTAATCTGCATCTTCAACAGAACAGATTGTTCAAGACCATCAATCATGAAAGATTCAACCTTTCTCGAACAACTAAGCTAAAAACAAAACACCTAACTAAAAAAAAGAAGGGTCTTTCATTATATTTCTAATACCGGAACAAAATGAATATTAAGTATTAACCAAAGAAACGAGTCCAATGAACTGGAAAGGCCAGAAATGAGTTGATAGAATTAAAGTTAACAAATCTCACATCTCTTCGAGAACCAAAGATTGATAAAACATCATGAAAAGCGTTTCGTTTTTCAAATTTTCTATTTCAATAGAATTTTGATTATTTGATCGTGAAATCAATTAAAGGATTTAGTAATCAGATCATAGCCTGTAGTTAAAAAGGTTTAATAGATATCTCATTTCCGACTCAATCACCCATCTATTTTGAATGAATCATTATCTCGGTGATGGAATGAAAATTCAATTAGTCCCAAGAGCCCCTTCTTGTTTAGTTTAGACTTCCAAGATCCACAGAGAATTAATAACTAATAACTGGACTCCACTATTTACTTTAGTGATAGGGGGGTAAGGTAGAGCTTTTTCGCATTTTCACTTTGAATGCGTTCTTTTTTTTTTTATGGATATAGACCATAAAGTCTTTCTAAGCAACTAGGAATATCGATGGAACAGGCAGACGCGGAAGAGCCCATCTCATTTTTGAATTCAACTATTGAGCTATTTCCTGGCCAGGTAGGATAGGAAATAGATCTCGCTCTATCGGCATGTCATTTGCCCTGGGTTGTTTTGCGAGAAAAAGGGTAAGATATGATTCAGAAAAGAATCAGTAGAACTCAGAAAAAAAGATTCGATTTTATTCAACATTACACTTTGAACCTAATTGGACTGCTCTGGGACGGAAGGATTCGAACCTCCGAGTCGCGGGACCAAAACCCGTTGCCTTACCGCTTGGCCACGCCCCATTTATATTTATATTTGACACCAATAAACACTAATATCCGTATTGTTTATTCGTCAATTCCCACCCAAATCTCTATGGAATAGAGTAGATTGTTGCTAGGATTTAATGCATATAGTTGTAGAATTTAACTTAATTTATTGATCATTACATAGAATTCAATTAAGATATTGTATGAAAGTATGACTCCTTCTGTTCTCGGTTGAGAATTGAAGGATTTGTGATTGAGCAAGTAAAAAAAAAGAAGAATTTGAATCTACCTTACTTTCTTCCTTTTTTTCCTTAATATCAATGACTCAATCAAAATACAATTATCTCCAAGAAGGAAATGTTTGTTATGCTTAATATCTTTAGTTTGATCTGTATCTGTCTTAATTCTGCCCTTCATTCGAGTAGTTTTTTCTTCGCCAAATTGCCCGAGGCTTATGCTTTTTTTAATCCAATTGTAGATGTTATGCCAGTAATACCTGTGCTCTTTCTTCTCTTAGCCCTTGTTTGGCAAGCTGCTGTAAGTTTTCGATGATATTTTTTTACTACTGTCCTACAAACATGTATGATTTTTTGATAAAAAAAGAGTCTAACAATTAATAAGATCAGCTAAGTCTTATATTCTGAACCCTCGATCCAAACATTTGAATTCTTGGATAATTGCGAGAAATCTTGATCACCTCCCCAACTTGACCTTCTACTTCAAGGGCCCTATTCAATTTAGGGTCCCCCACAATATAATATAGAATTGTGTCATAAAAAAGCGTTTCCGTAACGAAAGAATCTTATTACAAACGAATTTCGAAAAATTACTTTCTTTTCGAGAAACTACTTCGTTTCTTGGTGTAAAAAGAGGATATGTGGTATAAAAAAGGATAGTCTATTCCCTTTTTTTACAAAAATGATCTTGGAGATTGTGTAATGCTTACTCTCAAACTCTTTGTTTACACAGTAGTGATATTCTTTGTTTCTCTTTTTATCTTCGGATTCCTATCTAATGATCCAGGACGTAATCCTGGACGTGAGGAATAAAAAAGAGGAAAAAGCTTTTTTCTTGCTTGTTGGTTTATTCATTTTCTTTTTTTTTTTATTCCAGACATTTAACTATGAGAAAATAAGATAAAATGCAATGAAAAGGTCTCGATCTTTTTTTGAATGCAAAAAAAAGAAAGTCATCGGAGGAAACGGAAAGAGAGGGATTCGAACCCTCGGTACAAATAAATCGTACAACGGATTAGCAATCCGCCGCTTTAGTCCACTCAGCCATCTCTCCAAATTGAAAAAATTACTATGTTACGGTTACGCTTGAAGCCAAAAAGTCTTTATTTTTTCTTTCACTTTATTCTATAGATAGATAAGATAGATACAAATTGGATTAGCAATCCAACTCGAATTTCATTTCGATAATGGGTATATCTTCCATAGAAAGAAAAAAAATATCCCCCCTTTTTTAGCCGAAAGCTCCTTTTATTCCCCGGCCTGGTCAGTACCTAGCCGGGCCATTTCTTACTTTATTCCAACGCAATGAATGATGGATCAACTCATTTCTCTGATTTGAAAACAAAAATACTTGTTATTGAAACAACAACGACAGGAACACGTAAGACTATTTCCAATCTTATGGTATAGGATAGAAGTGTCTTTGCTTTTTTTATCAATTTGGAAAAAGAGGGACCTATCCTATTTCTTAATATTATAACTCTAATTTCGTTATTTCTTCAAGGGCAGTCTTTATTTGAAGACTTGAGTTGAGTCCATAAAAAAGACTCCGGGTTTTTATACTAGATCCAGTTGATTGGCTCGAATTCCTAAAATTTACCGGCGGAATATGAATAAAATAAATAGGGAAAGGGTATTTTCAAAAAATGAAAGAGTCAAACTTTCTCTCTTTTTTGAGAAAATTTTGTATTTTCTTCTAAAGGATTGGAGGGTTGAAAAAACGGAGCTACGGATTCTTACACAATTTTTTGTGACTTCAGTGGCTCTTTCTTTAAAGAACCCCCCAGCCCAGCAAAATAAAAAGATATAACCCTTTTGTTTAATAAGACTTCTTTTCCTACCTCATCAAGTTCTCCCGACAAAAAGCGTCAACGCTCCAATTTAATAATTCTATTCTGATCCTATCTTGATTATGTAGGATTCCCTTGTTCGACAAAGATTCCATTCATATACAATAATCAATTGTAGCGGGTATAGTTTAGTGGTAAAAGTGTGATTCGTTCTATTAATCCCTTAAATAGTTAAGGGGTCTTTCGGTTAATTTGTATTCCGATCAAAAACTTTCTTTCTTAAAAGGATTTTATCCTTTACCTCTCAATGACAGATTTGAGGAAGAATATACATTCTCGTGATTTGTATCCAAGGGTCAATTTAAAATGGAAAATTGGATTATGGAATTGCGAAGCATAATTTTTTTTAGTTGGATCAAAACTTCCAATTAAATGAGTATGAATAAAGGGTCCATGGATGAAGAAAAAAGTGTATTTCAATCGTAACTAGATCTTCCTTTTTTTCTTTGTAGAAGGGAAATTGAAGCGAAATAGCTATTAAATGATGACTTTGTTTTACTAGGGCCATCAACATATTGTTTCAGCTCGGTGGAAACACAACTCTTTTCCTCAGGATTCGCACAGTAGAAATAGAGAACGAAATAACTAGAAGTATTTGTTAGAATTACCCCCTTCTAGAGGGATCATCTATAAAGCGAGTTGTTTTGAATGCATTCAGACAAAAAAGCTAACATAGGTGTTATGGGTCAAAATTTTTTTTACAACTTAGATTTTGGAATCTATCCATTTTCCATAAAGGAGCCGAATGAAACCAAAGTTTCATGTTCGGTTTTGAATTAGAGACGTCAAAAAGAAAGGCTGAATCGACGTCGACTATAACCCCTAGCCTTCCAAGCTAACGATGCGGGTTCGATTCCCGCTACCCGCTCCATTTTAATTCTGATATACGCATCATTAAAGTAAATAAGCATATTTATTCCCTCAATTTTTTCACAAAAGAACCTGGTTCCTTTTTTACAAATAGGAAGATAGTAAAGGAAAACGAGAAAGAGAAAATACGGAATGAAAAGGCGTCCATTGTCTAATGGATAGGACAGAGGTCTTCTAAACCTTTGGTATAGGTTCAAATCCTATTGGACGCAATTTATTTCCATCTATTTTTTTATCTTTTTATGTCAAGAAAGATATTTGGAATGATTTAAATAAGAAACGTTTCTCGACGATTTACTAAGAGTAATCAACTTCTTTATGCTTGTTCCTGAAGTAGAAACCGTTCTATCTGTTCCTTAATAGCTTCCTTCAAAAGAACTTCTGCTTCCTCCGGAAATTTCTTGGTAGAAGATATGATTTCTTGCAATTGAGGTTTATTCGTTTTTAAGTAAGTACGTAATTGAACGAGGAATTTCTTTACCTGATCTATTTCTAACGAATCAAGATACCCATTCGTTCCGGTATAAATAGTCATTACCTGTTCTTCCACGGTGAGAGGGGCCGATTGGGCTTGTTTGAGCAATTCACGTAATCGTTGACCTCTTGCCAATTGATTCTGAGTTGCTTTATCGAGATCAGAAGCAAATTGTGCAAAGGCTTCTAACTCTGCGAATTGAGCCAGCTCTAATTTTAATTTGCCAGCTACTTGTTTCATGGCTTTAATTTGCGCCGCAGATCCTACTCTGGAAACAGAAATCCCCACATTTATAGCAGGTCGGATTCCGGCATTGAATAGATCGGCGGATAAGAATATTTGTCCATCTGTAATGGAAATTACGTTGGTAGGGATATAAGCCGAAACATCCCCAGATTGAGTCTCTACTATTGGTAAAGCAGTCATACTTCCTTCACCTAAAAGAGTACTTAATTTAGCGGCTCTTTCCAAAAGGCGTGAATGCAAATAAAAAACATCTCCTGGATAAGCTTCGCGGCCTGGAGGTCTCCGTAATAGAAGAGACATTTGACGATAAGCTTGTGCTTGTTTGGAGGGATCATCATAAATGATTGAAGTATGTCGTTCACGGTACATAAAATATTCAGCCAGAGCCGCTCCTGTATAAGGGGCGAGGTATTGTAATGTAGCAGGTGAGTCTGCCATTTCGGCTACCACAATAGTATAATCCATTGCCCCCCGTTCCTGGAAAGTAGTCACTACCTGAGCTACAGAAGATGCTTTTTGACCAATAGCTACATAAACACATACTACATTTTGCCCTTTTTGATTCAGAACTGTATCCGTGGCTACTGCTGTTTTACCGGTCTGCCTGTCCCCAATAATTAATTCTCGCTGACCGCGCCCTACAGGGATCATTGAATCAATAGCAATAAGTCCCGTTTGAAGAGGCTCATATACAGAACGTCTTGAAATAATACCTGGAGCGGGAGATTCAATTAACCGGGATTCAGAAGATGAAATTTCACCCCTACCATCAATAGGTTTAGCCAGAGCATTTACAACACGACCCAAATAAGCTTCGCTCACAGGTATCTGAGCAATTCTTCCCGTTGCTTTTACAGAACTTCCCTCTTGTATCATTAAACCGTCACCCATTAATACAACACCAACATTATTTGATTCCAAATTAAGAGCAATGCCTATTGTACCTTCTTCAAATTCTACTAATTCTCCTGCCATTACTTCATCAAGACCATGAATACGAGCTATACCGTCGCCTACTTGAAGTACGGTGCCGGTATTCACAACCTTTACTTCTCTATTATATTGTTCAATACGTTCACGGATAATAGTACTAATTTCGTCGGCTCTAATGGTTGCCATGAGTCTTTCTTAATTCTTTTTTAAAAGCAAAGGAAAAAAATAATGCCTGCAGTACAAAAGACTAATCGGTTATTTCTTTCATCGCCCCAAACATGCCAATATTAGCATTGATGGTGCGTAAATGTAACTCGCTGTTCAAACAACTATTCAGAGTTCCTAGAGCTCCTTGTAAGGCTTGTTGGAAAACTCGTTGTCGGACTTGATTAATCGCTTTTTGTTGTTCAAACTGAATGGTTTCGTTTTTGTAATTTTCTAATTGTACCAAATTCTTATAAGTTGAATTAATCAAATTTGATTTTTTCTCGTTCTATCTCAGAATATCCATTCACTCGAAACTGATCGGCTTCCATTTCCACTTTTCGTAAGCGAGCCCTGGCTTTCTCCAGCTGTTCAATGGCCCCTCCACGTAATTCTTCTGAATTTCGAATAGTACTCAAGATCCTCTGTTTTCGATTATCTAATAAATCACTTAATGAAAGTAGATTCTCTTCCCATTCATTTCAAAACTTCCACGATCTCTTCCCGAACCAAACATGAATCTTTCGATTCATTTGGCTCTCACGCTCAGTTACTTATAGGGGATTCCATATTTTTTATGTAATGAGCCTATCCTCTCTTCTCTGTTCGTATTCCAAAATATCAAAACGGATCATTGATCCACGACCATAATATTTGGAGGACTCTTCCGACCAGACAAAAATCTGTAATTATCGGCAAAGTTGTTTATATTTTTTTCTGAAAATCCAAAAAATGCTTCTTACTTTAATACATAGGTCGTCGATTCGGCATTGAAAAAAGGGATCCTTCCTTTTTCCAGTAACAGGTTCAAATCGTTTTATCGATATGAGTGTTCTATATCGAATAAATTGCCAACTTTTTTTGAAACCATTTCCATACTAACATAGTGGTAGAAAGAGTACCATGTAGCGCCTAGACTTCAAACGGTTTAGCTTTAACCATGTTAATAGTTCCACATTATTGGTTGATAGAGAATCAAAGTGTATTTACTTTACCAATGAGTCGCGAAATGCTATGGTTCTTACATATGATTTCTTTACTTTTTCAGAAGTAATTCGCGAGATCGTGCACCCTTCATTTACTTAGTTTAGTTCTAAAGAAAAAAGAAAGTGCAGCTGGTTAGATCCAGCCTATTCTTGAAATAAACAACCCGCACACACTCCCTTTCCAAAAAAGATCAATACGCCAAGTACTACACTTAGATTTATTGGATTTGTTGCTAAAATATCGGTATTAAACCCGAAACTCCCGGCGGATGGCCAGTGACCCAAAGAAACGAAAGAATCGGTTACATTTTTCATATGATCTCCTCTTATAGATAGGACTAACAAAATAAAACAGAGTTTGTATCAATTCGTCCCTTTTTTTATTGTTTGATTAATTTTTGATTTCCTTTTTTTTTACATAGATTTTATTATTCCATTTTGCATTTTTTTTATTTCATTTGAGGTTCCCACTCAAAAACACACTTATTAGAATTAGGTCCAGATCTCATGTCAGTCGTGAAATACCTCATCTTTTGCAACGCTTTCTAAAAAAAAAGGGTTTCGTTGGACTAAGAACGGGAAGGAAGAAAGCGAGTAGGTCTGCTAATTCCTCATCCTCAAATCAGTCCTTCCCACGGATATTGTCTCAAAAAAAAGTGATTGTAAGAGTAAAATCTTGATAGAATTCAAAAAAGCAGGTAGGAAATCCAGGGCAATAAAATGGAGAAAAAAACTTTCAAATTCTTAGGATTAAACAAAAGGATTCGCAAATAAAAGTGCTAATGCCACAACCAAGCCATAAATTGTTAAAGCTTCCATAAAAGCCAGACTCAGCAATAAAGTACCTCGTATTTTACCCTCCGCCTCTGGTTGTCTCGCAATACCTTCTACGGCTTGTCCCGCAGCAGTACCTTGACCAACTCCAGGTCCAATAGAAGCAAGCCCTACGGCCAATCCAGCAGCAATAACGGAAGCGGCAGAAATCAGTGGATTCATGGTAAGCTCCTCGCACCAAAATAAATAAATGGTTAATGATACAATCAACCAATAAATAATGCCTTATGATTCCATTACTAACATATATCCAATTGAAGTAATTATATTATTGAATCGTCAGAACTACTTCGATTTCTCGTTTTTAGTTCCCATCCATCGAGTCTTTATCAATTAGCAATCCATAAAGCTCTTCCATTTCTTAGTTCCAAAGCATTCTTTCAATTCTTCGTTATTTTTCTCTTCTATACTATATGCTCTTGGTTTCATGTGTTTATTCATTCGTCACAGACGAAATGGAAGGACTTCTATTGGAATCCTCATCGAAATTCAGAGTGGGATCGTAAAGGAAATAAGATCTATGGATAGTTCATATATAACTAGTCAATATCTAATATCACATATACATATGTTTCTTCCATAGTGTAAACCAACTATTGAATTCTCATCCTATATGCATTCGAATTCTAGAAAAAACATACACAACAATAGGTTTATAGCCATTACATATACCTAAGTCGATCCCCTAACCTATTTTTTATGAAGCCCATTTGTCACTTCCTCTTTGCCCTTTAGTTATCATTATCCCGTATGAATCCAAATGGGCGGGTTGGTTGGTTCATTATCATTAGCCCGAATCATTACATATCAATACAATATCAGGATTTGGTTGATGAAATTGCATGGAATTAATTCGAATTTTGGACAATCCTTGAATTAAAAAAATTTAAATGCCAATCCATCGTTCTATAGAAACATCGTTTTTTGTTTAATCACAATCAAAGTTAGATAGCATAACAATTTGGATTCAAATTATGAACCCTAATATAATTCTAATATTGTAATTGAATGAACAAATAGAAGTGGGGGTATGACATCAATCGGCCAAGAATCTTAGGAAAAAGATCTTTTAGATCTCTTTCCTTTATTTTAAATTCCCGAATATCAATCAGAAAAGCTAGTTAATGATGACCCTCCCTGGATTCGCCTATATAAGCCGCGGCTAAAGTTGCAAAAATAAGAGCTTGAATCCCGCTTGTAAATAATCCAAGAAACATGACAGGTATAGGAACCACTGAAGGTACTAAAGAAACAAGAACAACAACTACTAATTCATCAGCCAATATATTCCCGAAAAGCCGAAAACTTAGTGATAAGGGTTTTGTGAAATCTTCTAGGATGTTAATTGGTAAAAGGATTGGAGTTGGTTGAATGTATTTACCGAAATAACCCAACCCTTTTTTGGTAAGACCCGCATAGAAATATGCCACGGACGTGAGTAAAGCTAAAGCAACGGTAGTATTTATATCATTCGTAGGTGCGGCTAACTCCCCATGAGGTAACTGTATTATTTTCCGAGGTAAAAGAGCCCCTGACCAGTTAGAAACAAAAATAAATAGGAACATAGTTCCAATAAAGGGAACCCAAGGACCATACTCTTCTCCAATCTGAGTTTTGCTCAAGTCTCGAATGAATTCAAGGACATATTCGAAGAAATTCTGACCATTGGTCGGAATAGTTTGTGGGTTCCGAACAGCTATAGCAGCTGAACCTAATAAGATAGCAATTACGACCCATGACGTAATAAGGACTTGGGCATGGACTTGGAAACCACCTATTTGCCAATAGAAATGTTGGCCTACTTCCACACCGGATATATCGTATAGCCCTTTTAATGTGTTGACGGAACATGGTAGCACATTCATATTGTCCTCTGGCAGAAATAGAACTAAAAAAGGAATTATTTTGATTCCACTATCTCTTTCTCAACTCGTCTACTTGAATCATATTTTTCGGATATCAAGTAATCACATAATATCCCCAGCTTTTTTATCTCTTTTTTGGTATTCAGAATATAGTAACCGATTCAAAAAATCTATGGAGTTCTCGAAGTAATTGACTTATCTTATTATTAATCAACGATTTGGGATATAGCTAGAACGGCCCTCACAAATGGCGAATACTAATTTGTTAAGGATTAATCGGATTGAAGCTATAGCGTCATCATTGGCTGGAATCGAAATATCTGCGAGATCCGGGTCACAATTTGTATCGATTAAACAAATCGTTGGAATTCCCAAAGTTACACATTCTCGAAGAGCCGTATATTCTTCTTGCTGATCAACGATGATTACAATATCAGGTAACCCCGTCATATATTTGATCCCACCCAGATATGTTTGCAAGTGATATAATTGTCTCTTCAACATTGCTGCATCTCGTTTCGGAAGGCGGTTGAGTCTTCCCTTCTTTTGTTCCGCTCTCAAATCCCTGAACTTATGAAGTCTCGTTTCTGTAGTGGACCAATTCGTTGACATGCCACCGAGCCATTTTTTATTAACATAATGACACCGAGCCCTTATTGCAGCCGATGCTACTGAATCAACTGCTTTATTTTTAGTACCAACTATTAAGAATTGCTTTCCTTTACTTGCTGCATCAAAAACTAAATCACAAGCTTCTGATAAAAAGCGAGCAGTTCTAGTAAGATTTGTAATATGAATACCTTTACGCTTTGCAGAGATGTAAGGTGCCATTCTAGGATTCCATTTCCTAGTACCATGACCAAAATGAACTCCTGCTTCCATCATCTCTTCCAAATTAATGTTCCAATATCTTTTTGTCATTTCTCCCCACGCTTCCCTTTTTTTTAAGAGATGAGATACCCTAAATACTAAATAAAGAATTGTTCCGATGGAACCTTTTACCAGAGATTGGCCGTTGATACACGGGCCAAGCCATAAATTCCTTTCTATTCACTATTATCTTTAGACCAGATAGTTTAAAGTTAAGTTAAAAGGATTAATCCGCTCTTAGGAATCATTAAATCCCGTAAATAATTGTTCTGATGGATCGTGGATATTCTTTGGGATGTAAGAATCAAATAATTCTTTGTGTTGGAACAAAATATCTCTAAACCCCCCTCGGAATAGGTTATTCTTTTTTAGTTCAAAAGGGATATTGCTGTGTTGCCTTGAATGATACACTAATCCTTTGAATCCGGTACCAACAGGTATCATCCCCCCCAGAACAACGTTCTCTTTCAGACCTTTCAACCAATCGATACGACCTCGTAGAGCGGCTTTTGCTAAAACTCGAGCAGTTTCTTGAAAACTCGCCTCGGATATGAAACTTTGAGTATTCAGAGACGCCCTCGTTATTCCCAATAAGACGGCTCTATAACAGATCGCTTCTTCCAAAGCTCGTCCCGTTCGTTCCGCTCGCAACAATCCAATAAGTTCTCCGGGTGAAAAAACATTAGACATTCCATCTTCCGAAACCAAAACTTTTGATGTTATTTGACGCACAATAATCTCGATATGCCTATTGTGGATTTGCACCCCCTGGGATCGATAAACTTTTTGAATCTTATTAACCAAAGAGATACGACTTTGTGCTATGGTTAACTCTGCGCCAATCAAAAACCCCCAAGGAATTCCAAGAATTCTTGTTATACGTTCGTTCCAACCTTCAACCCTTTTTTCTAGGTTCATTGATATTGAATCAAGCGAGCGCACTTCTAAAACCTGTTCCACTTTTGGAAGACCCTGCGTTATATCACCTGATCTCGATTTTTCATAGATAAATGTAACTAATGTATCTCCTTCAGAAAGGGTTTCACCATAATGTCCATGGACGGTTGCTCCTGGCGTAGCCAAGTAGGGTTTGGCCGATCTTATTACTAAAGAGCCAACACGAATAATTAGAACCTGACCCGCTTTGAGGCGGGGTCCATATTTGGATATACATACATTTTCACAAATAAATTGTCCAAGGTTAATTATTGTCGCTGTCTCTTCACAATAATCGTGCTGGAGAAAAAACCAATTCAAATTTAATGGATTCAAAATGATGTGACTTCCTAGATTGGGATTATAAATTCTCCCAGTTTCGTCCATTAAATAATATTTAAGTCCTTGGAAAGTCTGTTTTAAATTGTCAAGTAGCAAATATTTTTTTACCAAGATCTGATTATGAGTTATTAAATGATAAGAAGAAAAATTCACAAATTTAGGCACAATCCCTAAAGGACCCAATGAATTTCGAATGGAAATTAGGGGATCCCTTTTCATTGATTCTTTTGTTGTCACACTGTCATTATATTTAACACCGTTGAATGGACCCATTCGAGAACAATTAGATGATGACAAAATGATCAAAGGTTGGGATTCCTTATTTCGATTTACCAACGCACGAATAGTTCCTTGATGTTGGGTAAATGCTTGTTGAATCCTTGCCTTGGAATAAAACGAAAATGGATTGAGGTTAGTACGATCTGATCCATTATCCGGGATCCATATTAATCCTGCCCCCCTCCGATCATTTCTTTTTCTGGTATACGAAATAGGGGACTTCACTAAGTCCATTCTTATGAAATAGCGAATCAGGTTGTTTACCCTTACTTCAACAAAAGAAGCATGAACCTCCTCTATAGACGAACCTTTTTTATCTTGGTTCCAATTCAATACTAAACAAGTTCGAACTAATTGAATACTTGTGTGATAAATCCCTCGAATTGGTTTTCCATTTCCATAAAGAATATAATTGACAACTCGAAGTTGCACATTATCTCTTTCCTGCAACAGGTCGTGGGGGAAAAGCGTTGCTAAATTTATCCCGTCCGCTATTTCATATGTGACTACGGGTCGAACCAAAACAAAAAACTTTTTCTTTATAGGTGTGATCCGTTGGACATAGATCCAATTTTTCCATTTTTTTGAATCCGCGGCATTTTTTTTTCCTGTTCCCGGTGGTATTAAGATGCCGCTATGCCAGGATATCTTATCTGTCTCTCCAGGAAAATGGATATCTCCAGAAAAGATTTTCAGTTCAATCCTTTTTTTTTTTCTCTCCACTCGGACTAATCCCCCTACACGGCTTCTTATATTTAAGGTGATTCGTGTATCGATTCCAATAATACTATTATTCCGTACCATTATGGAAGAAGATCCGGATAAGATATGCACTTCCTCAGGAATGAAAAAAAAGCGATCTACTTTCTTTTGGTATTTTTGCCTAAATTCTTTTGCTCTTCGATACTCAAAAAAATCCTCTTTCTTTACAATAGAATGCATCTCTAGAGTCTCATATTTAGTAATTCCCGAACTGTTTCTTCTGTATCGGGGATCATCGAAATAAGCAAGAATACTATTTCTACGGAAAATACCATTTATGGGTATTTCAATTGAGATACCTGAACGGGGTATTCGTTCTTTATCTCGTTCTTGATTAGATTGAAAGGGAATGATTAATCTATTTCTTCGCCTCTTTGCCAATAAATAAGAATTCTCGTGGAGAATGGGAGGATATATGAAATTACAATGACCGTTGCATATGATTCGATCAGGCCCGGAATAATCAAGAACCCGCTGCCCACTTGTACCAGAAGACTCCGAACTCAAAAATTTATGTTTCACTTGATCATTAGTCACTGAGAGGCTAGGCATATATCTTCGTTTAGCAAAAAGAGAATGAACATTCGTTTGATCTTGATCCTTGCCGAGTGAAAAAGGAACTATACTGGATCTGCACAACCCCCCCGACAATATCCATAAATGACTTGTTTTTGGTAAAAGATGAACATTACCATATGTATATTCGGGTGCATGATAGACATCGGTACTCCAATGCATTTCCCCCTCTAAGTCAGAATAAATATGTTTTCGAACCCTCTCTTTAAAATTTAAGGTGGATGTTCCCGCGCGAATCTCGGCAATTACTTGTTCTGATTCTACATATTGATCGTTTTGAACTAAAATAAAACTTTTTGGCGGAATATTCACATTATGTCGAATATCCTGACTCTCAATAGTTACAAACAGGTCTATATAACATAGAAAAGCAGGATGTCCATGACGTGTACGTGTGGGATGAACCAAATCTTCATTGAATTTTATTTTTCCGTTAGAAGGAGCTCGTACATGTTCTGCAGTACCGCCCGTGAAGACTCCACCGGTATGAAAAGTTCTTAATGTTAGCTGGGTCCCCGGTTCCCCAATAGATTGACCCGCAATAATACCTACTGCTTCTCCCAATTCGACCAGATCACCATGAGTGGAACTCCGACCATAACATAATCGGCAGATCCAAGATGTACTCCTGCAAGTAAAGGGGGTTCTAATATATATTGGTTGTGCTCGAAAAGTTATGAATCGGTTGACAAGTCCAATACCTATATCTTGATTTCGAATGGCAATGCAACGCGAACCCATATATATATCGTCTGCTAATACACGACCAATTAATGTTTGGATAAAAATACGTTCTGTCATCATCCCATTTCGAGGACTCACAGAAATACCGCGGATGGTGCCACAATCTGTTCTCCGTACAACAATGTGTTGAACTACTTCAACAAGTCTCCGCGTGAGGTATCCAGCATCTGAAGTTCGTACAGCAGTATCCACAACCCCCTTGCGGGCTCCGTAACAGGAAATTATATATTCCGTTAAAGAGAGCCCTTCGCGTAAATTGCTTTGAATGGGTAAATCAATCATTTGTCCTTGGGGATCCGACATTAATCCTCTCATACCTACTAATTGGTGTACTTGAGATGCATTTCCCCTAGCTCCTGAAAAAGACATTATATGGACTGGATTTAAAGGGTCAGTCATCCTGAAATTAGGATTCATTTCTTGTCGCAAATATTCACTTGTAGCATACCATATCTCAATGGATTGACGTAATTTTTCTACCGCGTGTACATTTCCATAATGGTGGTGTTTTTCCAAAATCAAACTTTGTTGTTCCGCATCTTGGACTAGCCATCCCTTAGAAGGTATTGTTAAAAGATCATCAATTCCTAATGAAATGGATGTAGCAGTGGCTTGATGGAAACCAAGAGTCTTTACTTGATCCAGGATGTGCGATGTATATGCCATTCCAAAGTGATCTATTAATCTGCTAATAAGTCGTTTTATGGCAGTTCCATCTATCGCTTTATTGTGAAAGACCAGATCGGCCCTTTCTGCCATAAGTACCTCCATATTCCGCTGAGTAGGATTCGACAATAGGTTTGAGTCAGTGATTCGAAGACTTCCTTTCCTCGATCTTGCGTCGTGTAGACATTCAGGAATTATGATACTAGTGGACTCGAAGAGACCCGAATTCCCGCGGGTATCATATAATTACTTAACTTAGGTACCATAGGCAGAGGCCCGACAAAACCCTTGTATGGCTTCTTCAATTTCTCGATAAAACGAAATATGGCCAACGGTGGTTCGAATGTATATACAAAGAGTTTCCTTTTTTACACTTCTGACTATTAAATAGTGTCCATAAATCTCATGATAGGTTCCAAAAGAGTCATATTGAACTTCGATGGGAACTTCTCTCGATCCACTGACGCGTTGATCTAGTCGCCACCGGAGCCACAAAGGACTATCTAAATTTATTCGTTTCTGCCGATAAGCTCCAAGTGCATCATAGGAACTACAAAAATAGGGTTCTTTTTCTTTTGTATATTTATAGTTATTATCGTCAATTTTTTCGTTTTTATAGTTTAGGTGATTACATGGATTATACCTATTTGCACAAATACCTCGACGATTTCCAATCGTTAATACATAGAGTCCCATAAGCATATCTTGAGTTGGTATGGAAATGGGATCCCCAATAGCTGGAGACAAGAGATTCATATGAGAAAACATAAGTAAGCGAGCCTCCGCTTGAGCCTCCAAAGATAAAGGTACATGAACAGCCATTTGATCCCCATCAAAGTCTGCATTGAACCCC